>CM021103.1:76909380-76945859 GCA_007115665.2 Sequoiadendron giganteum | reverse complement strand
CCTCTCCCTCCCACCCACCTACCCTCTCTCTCCATCTTTCTCTCCCACTCTCTCTTTCTCTCCCACTCTCCCTCTCTCTTTCTCTCTCTCTCTCTCACACACACACACTCACCTCTATCTCCTCTACTATAAGGGTGCAATGCAGAGATATAGAATTAGGATAGAGGGTATAGACAAAGAGGGAGAAAAGAAATATATTAAGAAAACCATATTTCATATAACACGTGCATGTTTTGAAGAAGTAGGGATGTTACCATTTTACGAAGAAATAACGTGCTCGTGTTGTAACACGAGAAATTTTTTTATTCCACTAAAAATGGTAAAAAAACTCAATATACCCATGATGTCAAGGCCCACAATCTGCATATTCTACTAGTTCTACGTGTGCTCTGACAAAAAGTAGCTTTTTGATGATGTTGTGAAGTGTGCAAGCATGTTCTTCACATTCCATCACCTTTTCCATGATATTTCTACCAACTTTTCATGAAATAGAAGAGTTTCCACATTGAAAGACATATAATATCAATTGAAGATTGAATTCCATTGAAAACTGATATACAATTGAAGTTTGGAGGGGAACAAGCTTTTGAACAAGTCAAATTGTTGTGGAGTTTGAAGAAAGAAGAAGCTAAGCCTAAATAATTGGGTTGAACTCCTCCATTTGAAATTCTGGTTTTTTAGGTATGTGAAGTCTTTACACATTTTCTTTCATTCTATTATGGCTTGCTTTCATTTTTGTTTGTCATTATAACCTTACATTGTCAATGCACATTTTAAATTACACAATTATAGACACTTGCCAATTACCATTTTAAACTTGATGCATAGCATCTACCAGGATCCACAAATCATCAAGGGTACTTCTGACCCTAACTTAAATTTAAGAAGATCAACGAACAAAACTCAATCATCTTTTCATCAAAATCCTTCAATTTCACTTGATTTCATATTTCCACAAAACATTATAACTTGGTTTCAATTCTTTGTCAGACTCAAAAAATAGATTAACCATCATAAAATTGATTGTAACATATAGCATAAAGTTGATTAGAAACTCAAAACCATTCAATTCGTTCATGATTCACTAATTCAAGAACTCAATGCTGCAACTTACATGGAAAAATAACAACAAATCATGGAAGGTAATAACCAACCTTTATCCAAAAAACCAAGACACTATAATCAGCATGTTATTGATTGAAATAAACCAAATACACATTCCAAATATCTCACAAAAATTCATCCTTTGAGCATGCTTCCCCATGTAGTATTTGAAACCTGTGGTGCACGCGCACCTACAACCATGTTTCAAAATATACTTTGGTGACAATATGTCTTAAGGTCTTTGGGTGAGTTCAAGATTTTTTAGATGCTTTGTCATAGATTTTATTTAAAATAAGGTCTAAATAGACCAATATTTCATGTATTTAGGGATTTTGTGAGTTTGGTGATCAAATGTGCAAGTATGCACTCTTGCTTCAGAAAAATGTCAATTTTGCCATATAATCTTTGAAGGCAAATTATTCAGATTGTAAATGGAAGTGCAAGACAAGAGTCTAGAAGTTGTATTAGGGATGAAATAAATGTGGTTTAATTAGAGTCTATAAATTGTAAATGGAAGTGCAATACAAGAGTCTAGAAGTGCCTCCAAGCGAAAATAAGCCCATATGACTTTTCACCTTCCCTATTTCAAAGTTTTTGTAACTTTTCAAAATTTTGTATTTGTGCAACTTTTTCAAATAGTTACAGCTTTAAAAAATACACATAGGACCTAAAAATTAAACCTCCTAATGATTCTCATATATGGAAAATGTCTTTAATGACCCTCTTACAACATGGAGATACCCAAAATTGAATCAAATTTCAAAATGGAAGCATAGATTGTCAAGGTGCTCCTACACCACAAAATTATCAAACACTCACAATGCTATTACACTCATTATGATTGTAACTTACATGATATTTATCTTATTTCCCTTCAAAATCAACTCCCCCAATGTATCTAACTATTATTGTAACTTCTTAACTAACTTATCTCTTCACAACTTTGCCAAAAAACACATTTTTTTGCACATGTCCATGCTTCCATTTTGAGCCTATCTTCCAATCATGGCATGCCACATTACCACTTTTCTTTAAGGCATTCTAGATTGAAAAAACTCATGTCACATTTGCCTATGCTTGGTTAAATTTTGTACAGGATGATTGTAAGTATTATTTAAATGAAGCCTTGAATGACATATATTTTTCAATTAACTTGAATGAATACTTTTTTTAGGAACTAATATTCATCTCATTACCTGGTACAAAGAAAATTATACGTCATGCCAAAGAAAAAGAAAAAGAGGAAACTAACAGACGAAGAAAATGAAACCTTCAAAGAAAAGGAGAGAGTTTGGGTGGCGGCATATCATGAAAAGAAGAAATTGGAAATGATTGATGAGAAAAATCCAATTGAAGAGGAACCTCAACCGTCAAAAAAAGAATGGGAATTGGCAGTACAAAAGGCATGAATGCAAAAGCATCATCGTAAGATAGATTCAGATACTGTAGTTGGAGACACACCCTCTACGACAAGTGAATATGAAGGGACACCATTAAGCACAAGTGAATATGGAGGGACACCATCTAGCAGAAGTGAATATGGATGAACACCATCTACTACAAGTGAATATGGAGGGACACCATCTACCTCAAGTGAACATTGTTGGACACCATCCAACACATCTCAAGTTGAGAGTACATCATCACTTCGATTTGACGAAGAAGGTATGCCATCATCCCCATGTGAACCTCAAGGTATGTCTTCTTCTCCACCCTCGATCGAAGGTACGCAATCTATCCCACATCAATTAAATATTGATGAAATTCCTAATGTTGAGTTGTATGTACCTAGGAGAACACCACCTAGAATTTTGCATAGAGAGCCAAAGTATTTGATTAATATTGATGATGAGATTTTGCAACACATGGAAGGTAAGATTTCAACATGCACTTGTAGAAGATATGTTGATAAGATTTGGAAATGATTCTTTGAAAAGATAAATGAGACTACAAGATGTCAACTATTTGTCAAAATGATGCAGGGTGTAAAATCTAGGAACATCATGAAGACTCTTGGGTTGAGAACATCGAATGCATCGAGTGAAGACACTATTGTGAAGAATCTAATGGATGCTTATGAGAGTGTGGGTAAGACCTCACGCTCAAAGGATAGTAATGTCACCCGACGTGTCATTACATCGACTTTGGTAAGCTGTCAAACAAAGATAGCTCGTCTCATTAAAAAGATGAGTGAAAAAAAGAGAATTAGTAGAAATTTTTTATCAAGAGCCATTCAAAGGCAGCAAAGAATTGAGGGAAATGATTCAAATGAATTATGGGCATTCTCAGGGAGAATATCACGAAAAGATAAAGAAGTTTTTGAAGCCGTGAGAACACTAATTGAAGAGCATTGGAAGAATAACACAAGGCCATCTTTGAATCAAAGGGATGTGGTAAGGAGGAGAATCAGTAGTCAGAATCGTGAGCCACATCCAAAGCATTTTTTGGATATGACTCAAACTCAATTTTTTCAAAAATTTGAAAATGATTATCCTCAAATTAGTATTTCTCAAAGATTTTTGAAATGCTTAAACCTTTTTATGTGAAGATAAATCACACACGCACTACTTGTTGTCATAGACTACATATTGATTTTTATAACCATTATGATGTTTATCGTTCTATATGTAGATTTGCATACTAATGATATTTTGCAAGATTATGGCATAGAAGCCCCACCAAAATCTTTAAGAGAGTTCTTATCAAAAAATTTATGTGAAATAGAGGATGGCCAGATATTTTACAAGACAACATGCTTGGATGGTTCATGCGAGCATATGCTAGTATGTCAACATATGGAAAACACAAATCAGGTGGGACAAAAACTAGTAGAGTTCGGGAAGTATAAATTACTGGCATATGCTACAAAAGATGGGTCTCAAGAAAAAAGGTGTTATTTGGTTATTGAGAAGATTCCAGTGTACCAGTTTATGTCCATGTTTCATGACAATATATTGTTTGAGTATGCAATGCATACCCATAAAGCCCAATGGTTGGACACACAATTCAAGCTATGCAAGGACACCTTTCCAGTTGGAAGCATAGTATCAATGGTTGAATTTGTGGAGAACTACACTCTACAAACACAACATGAGGTACAGTCACAGTATTACAACTCCACACAAGTTTTGATATTTGTGCACATAGCATTCATTCATGCATCTGATAGTACAGATGACCAAAGGAAGGTATTGAGGGAGTACCACTTTTACATTAGTGATGATCACACATTCTTCATAGTTCATGCAAGGTTTCTTCTAGATGTTCTACAATGGTTTGGCTCAGAGGGGCATAAAATACGACTGACATATAGTATGGTCTGATAACTATGCAACACAATTCAAGAACTCACGCATGTTCTACTGGTTGTGCAGGATGCATGTAATTATAGGTGTTCAACATATGTGGAACTTTTGTGAGGCCAGACATGGAAAGGGGGAGCATTATGGTGCAAGAGCATGCATGAAAAGAGCATTAGCATGAGAAGAGTTAAAGTATAAAGATAATGCAAATTTGACAAATGCAAAATTAATCGTTGGGTGGTGTAATGCTTCGATGGGTCCAAGTAATGAAGGAACGTCTTCAGTTCATAGATTTTTTTGGTTGATGGATGATAATAACATTGCACCATATGAGGATTGTTGTACACTAATAGGATCGAGTAAGGTACACTCTTTCCTTAGCTCAAATGCAGGTTCATGGAGTATCGATACACGAAAGATGGCATTCTTTTGTTCTTCATGTACAATGAAATCTTGGAATGATTGTGATTCAAGGGAGTGGGTTGACAAATGGTTGACAAGTTATCTTATCCCACTTCACATGTATCACCCTCTGATGGCATTGGAACTGACACAGATGGAATCATCGATCAACTTTGACCACGTATCAGATCTAGTTCAACCAGGTGATATATCTACTTGCTTAGTTGTTGAAATTCCATATCGTTATCTTACTTTGTACTGTATTCATAATGTTGACAAATTTCAAAATATTTTCTACACATATCAATGCAGGGCATGTTTATGCAGTTATTGTATATGAAGACAATGAAGAGGGAACAAACTATTACTTGTGTCATTGTGTTGAGGCCAAAAATAAATTGGAAGCCCCAGTTATAGATGGAGAAAAAATCGAATACCCTACAGGCTCAGTTGTGGTTACTGGAACATGGCTTAGAAGGTACCCACATTCGAGTGTTAAACATTGGCTATTTCAGGACTTTGACACGTATCGTAAGATTCTTCATTACTCAAACCTTGTCATAGCATCCAATGTTTGTTTGACCAAATATGGGGGTAGACCTTTGAACAAGACTTTGTGGAAGGTCTGTGAGTCTGACCATGAGGCAATACTTGACACAATAAAGAGTAGAGCAGACCCGGATGGTTCGTTGGATTAATTTGTAAGTATATGCACATTGGTTCTTATTAATTTATACTTGTATGCACATTAATTTGTTTGATGCCAATGCTATCATCTTCTTTTACTTTGCATATTTGTCAGTAACATACTAAACAGTGATTGGTGTCCCCTTGCAAAAAATGCAGATATATGAGCCATCCAAGAGAATGTTAGCTAGGAAAACAATGCAACATCCTTATTTTGATGATCTTGACAAATCTCAATCATGATTTTAAGCCATTAGAAAAGTGTTTGCAAAGCTTGGTGAGAGAATTTCAAGTTATTGATTTGAAGTTAACCTTATCATGAGCAGCTATGATGTAGACATTATAAGAGCATCTAAAATGTCAACTTACTCAATTCATGAGAGATGTTGTGTGCAATAGGTATGTTGGAATTCCCAGTGAAGATGTATGACCAGGAGTGACTAAGTTGTGAGACCTACATGCCTATCTGTAAGTGCCTTCCATCTATTTTTATTTCATTTCCATTTTGGATGCTCTTTCTTTTTCTCTTTTACTTTGCGTATTCGTAAGTAAACTACTAAAAATTGATTGATCTCTCATTGCAGAAAATCTTGATTTATGAGCCATCAAAAAGAATCTCAGCCAAAAAAGCAAAGCAACATCCTTATTTTGATGATCTTGATAAATTTCAATTTTGATTTCAAGTCATTTCGAAAGAGCGTGTGAATCTTAGCGAGGGAATCTGAAGTTACTCAATTGAAGTTAACCTCATAATGAGCACCTATGATGTAGACATTTAAAGAGAATCTTGAATGTATGAGTGACATTGTAAAAGATCTATGAGAATGAAGTATGTAAGGCATTGTAATGAGATTTACTTACATAATGAGATTTACTCAAATATTGCAATTTTGGAGTTCATGTTTGGTGCAGTAGCACCTTGTTCTGTAAATGCCTTCAATAGGAAAATTTGCAAAATTTGAATTTTGAAATGTAAACAATGTGAAAAAGGTCATATAAAGGTCATATGTAATGTATTCAAAGTCTCAAAGAGGTCATTAGGTGATTAGAGAAGTGATATAAAGCATGTAAGGTCGAATTAGGATTTTTTAGGTGTGTGTGTGTGTTTATTTGTGCAAGGGAGTTCAAGAAACAAAGGAAAATACCTTTAAACATTCAATAACCACCTTAAATTTTTGGGGCATCAATTATCATGTATCCAAACCCTCATATCCACAATTTGTCTCAAGACAAACTTACTCCACCATGCCAAACCAAAACCCTTATTTTATGCTAGTATAAGGAGGGTTTATTGAAAGGAATGGTTCCACACCTTACCAAAACATGCCACCACCTTAGACCTTCTTAAAATCACCTGCAAAAACTCAAAAGACAATCACCCAACCTCTACATGAAATATTTTATCAAACCCTAGGGTGAAACCTCATTTTTCATGCCCTTTTCCATCAAAATCTACAGGGGCAGCAACACAAACCCCATAAAACTTATTCCATTTCACTTGGAAATTTCTCATCTGATCTAACAGGATTGCATTGCACTCCTCTAGAAAAAAATCTCTTGGTATTGGCTATCTCAGAGTGGTTTTGCCGTGGTGGCGGAGTTTCACTTGATGGAAAAAGTGTCCAATTCAAGTTGTGCAAAGTTGCAAAGTGGTGCAACTTTCGCTCTACAACTCGTGTGACAAAAATAACTACTCCAATGCATATGAATAGGTATTTTTATGCTAGGCATGGTCTTTTTTCACACCAAAACACGCAGAATCACTCTGAGCTACGTTCCACCAGATCGATACCTTAAAGGTCCAAAGTGCAAAATGTTTGCAAACTTTAGAATGCTATTAATTGGATACCATGATGCTTAGAAACTTATTTTCTAATCCTAAAAGATCATTTTGGGCCCCTCTACATAAACCTCTCTCGGTTTTGGCTATCTCAGCGTGGTTTTCTCGTGGTGACGAATTTTCACTTGATGGAAAAAACATCAAATGCAAGTAGTGCAAAGTTGCAAAGTGGTGCAACTTTTGTTCTGCAACTTGTGTGACCAAGCGGACTATTCCAACATGTCAAAATAAGTATTTTTATGCTAGGCATGGTCCTCTTTCACATTGAAACACACAGAATCGCTCTGAGCTACGTTCCACCGGATTGATCCCTTAAGGGTCCAAAGTGCAAAATGGTTGAACACTCATGCTATTACTCGGATACCATGACACTTAGAAACTTCTCATCTAATCCTACATAATCAAATTGGGCCCCTCTACAAAAACCTCTCTCGGTTTCGGCTATCTTGGAGTGGTTTTCCGGTGGCAGCGAATTTTCACTTGATGGAAAAAGTGTCAAATTCAAGTTGTGCAAAGTTGCAAAGTGGTGCAACTTTCGCTCTACAACTCATGTGATCAAGTGGACTGTTCCAATGCATCTGAATAGGTATGTTTACACTAGGCATGGTCCTCTTTCACAATGAAACATGTCGAATCGCTCTGAGCTATGTTCCACCAGATCGATCCCTTAAGGGTCCAAAGTGCAAAATGGCTGAAAACTTCAGAATGCTATTACTCAAATATTGTGATGCTTAGAAACTTATCGTCTGATCCTACAAGATCATGTTGGGCCCCTCTACAAAAACCTCTCTCATTTTTGGCTATCTCAGAGTGGTTTTCACGTGGTGGTGAATTTTCACTTGATGGAAAAAGCATCAAATGCAAGCAATGCAAAGTACCAAAGTGGTGCAACTTGTGCGACTAAGTGGACTATTCCAACACATTTAGATAGGTATTTTTATGCTATGCATGGTCCTCTTTGACATCGAAACACGCGGAATCACTCTAAGGTACGTTCCACCAGATTGATCCCTTAAGGGTCCAAAGTGCAAAATGATTGGAAACTTCAGCATGCTATTAATCGGATACCGTGATGCTTAGAAAATTATCATCTGATCCTACAAGATTGTGTTGGGCCATCTACAAAAACCTCTCAAATATTTTGCTATCTTGGAGTGGTTTTCCTGTGGTGGCAGATTTTCACTTGATGGAAAAAGTGTCAAATTCAAGATGTGCAAAGTTGCAAAGTGGTGCAACTTTCGCTCTACAACTCGTGTGACCAAGAAGATTATTCCAATGCGTCCAAATAGGTATTTTTATGCTAGGAATGGTCCTCTTTCACACCGAAACATGCGGAATCACTCTGAGCTATGTTCCACCGGATCGATCCCTTAAGGGTCCAAAGTGCAAAATGTCTACAAACTTCAACATGTTATTAATTAGATACCATGATGTTTAGAAACTTCTCATCTAATCCTATAGGATCACATTGGGACCCTCTACAAAAACCTCTCTCGGTTTTGGCTATCTCATAGTGGTTTTCCCATGGCGGCGGATTTTCAGTTGATGGAAAAAGTGTCAAATTCAAGTAGTGCAAAGTTGCAAAGTGGTGCAACTTTCGCTCTGCAACTCGTGTGACCAAACTAACTGCTCCAACGTGTTCGAATAGGTATTTTTATGCTAGGAATGATATTGTTTCACACCGAAACACGCAGAATCGCTCTGAGCTACGTTCCACCGAATCGATCCCTTAAGGGTCCAAAGTGCAAAATGGTTGCAAAATTCAGCATGTTATTACTCGGATATTGTGATGGTTAGAAACTTCTTTTTTGATCCTATAAGATCGTGTTGGGTCCCTCTACAAAAACCTCTCTCGATTTTGGCTATCTCAGAGTCGTTTTCTTGTGGCGGCGGATTTTCACTTGATGGAAAAAGCATCAAATGCAAGCAGTGCAAAGTTGCAAAGTGGTGTAAATTTTGTTCTACAACTCGTGTGGCCAAGCGGACTGTTCCAATGCATCCAAATAGGTATTTTTACGCTAGGAATGGTCCTCTTTCACACCGAAACACGCGGAATCGCTCTGAGCTATGTTCCATTGGATTGATCCCTTAAGGGTCCAAAGTGCAAAATGACTACAAAATTCAGCATGCTATTACTCGGATACCATGATGCTTAAAAAATTCTCATCTGATCCTAAAAGGATTGTGTTGGGCTCGTCTACAAAACCTCTCTCGGTTTTGGCTATCTCGGAGTGGTTTTTCCCTTGGCATTGGATTTTCAATTAATGGAAAAAGTGTCAAATTCAAGTTGTGCAAAGTTGAAAAGTGGTGCAACTTTCATTTTGCAATTCGTGTAACCAAACTAACTACTCCAACACATCCCAATAAGTAGGTTTATGCTAGGCATGGTCCTCTTTCACACCCAAACACGTGAAATTGATTTGACTTGCATTCAATTGGCTTGATCCCTTATGATGGCATGCAAAACACTGGAAAATAGAAACATACAAATGACGGTTGAGAAGTTCGAGTATTCCACACAAAAAACATATGATCATTGGTGCAGAGCACCTTGTTCCTCCATTTGATGAAGGAGGTCTATTTAAGTGGTTTTAGTGATTATCTAATGGTGAATAGGTTGGTCAATAGGTTGTTGTGGGTATTTTGAGCATGTTTTGTCTTGAATAAAGTTAATTAAGACCATTACGTATGTTTTAGGGTGACTTTTGGGTCTAGTGATAAAAAATGTGAAAATTTCAATCTTGCACTAGAAGTTGTCTTTGTAGCCTTTGAAGGCAAATTTGTGAATTTGTATATGATTGTGAAAGAATGGAGTTTTGTCGATGTAATAAGGCTATTTGTATGCCATTTGTGTGGGTTTAGAGGTAATTAGATGTACTCATTAGGTTGGAGGAGTGTAAAGTTGAAATTTTTTAAGTTGCTTAAAGCAACAAATTTGAAATGCAACGGTTACTTGTTTTGAAAGTTGGTTTTTAGTTAGTTGAGGGAGTGGATCAGTTAGAGAAGGGTGTAAAACACTATGTAAATCCTTGAGAGGCTCGAATGGAGTTTGTTGATGAACTTTTGGAGAAGATCTAATAAGAATTATTCACACTATTCTCTATTTTTTAGATTTTTGATACAAACTTGTTGATCCCATAATTGGTATGACCTCCAAATTTCCTGTACAATCCCAAGGCTGACATGGATTGAAAGAGGGTTGAGTTGGCTTTCTTTTGGTGGTGGTTTGGTGCAAAACCATAAAGGAATAAGAGAGTTCTTATCGTTGATTCAAGTGAATGTTGGAGTCTTAGTAGGCATATTTGAGAGAAACTGTGTCAAATCACAACTTGGTTGAGCCACTTTGCATCACCAATGGTTCTTTGCAATTCGAAGAGTGATTGAGAGCATGTTGCTTTGTTAAATAGACCTATTCAGTGGTCTAGGACAACGTTGAGTCCATTTCTTATTTGTATTATAAATTATAACTTGCTTTCTCCTGAGTCCATTTCGTATACAAGAAATAATATTACAAAAAGTTGACATATAAATCTTTCGATAGTGATGCATCAATAAAATATTGGAATCTTTTTATGAATCGTTTCATGGAATGACAATTGTAAACATGTTTTTTCTTTTAAATAAAGTTTTTTAGCATCAATCAATTAATAATCAAGACAAATCATGAAGGACAACAATGATCAATGCTAGGGCTAACCAATTAATAATTATACACGTGAATAATTCAAGCATGTGCATGTCAATAAGGGAAGCACAAGTACACAAAAACACGTAAGCCTCAAAAAGGATACACACGAATACATTGTATACACAAATTAATACAAAGTATATGCATGAATACAAGTTATACGCATGAAAACACATAAGCCACAAAGTATACATTCGAACGCACGTAAGTCACAAAGTATACATGTAAGTTGTAAAGTATACACTTGAATACACGTAACTCATATCTATTGAACCATCAATTTAGAATGCAAATATGGACAGGCATCGATAACATATATTTGTATTAACCAAATAGCCATGTAGGAATACATCAATATATGTCGGTATAAGTATGAAATATATGTGCAAAATAGCCATATAGGCTTACGAGAATCCCATATAGGCATACAATGTCAAATATGTCCAATAAAAATATGTAGAAAGTTGCCATGTAGGCATACAACAAAGGGCTTTGGAATCAAAATTCATTGCTCTCCATGCCCTGGAAATAAATTCTTTCCCTTTCCTTTTCGATCGGATGGTGATAGGTTTGTCACTCATTTTTGTTGTGCTCAAGGAGTGCTCCTATTGCTCCTCCTAGGGTTTAGTTCATGGTTAAGTTTTGACTGTTACAATAAGAAGTAAAGACATGAATATATATAAATTACATTATAAAAAATGATATATTTGACAAAATAATCACTTACCACCATCTCATGGTCTCTCTCCGCGAGGGAAATATTCTCACGCCCATGCTCAAGCATGCTCAAGCCTTGTATAAACCATACAAATAGAAATTAAACTACGTCAATCAATAATGGTTTGATTTTTCACTAACTAACATCTATAACAACAAATGTAAATTGAAATTTACTAATTTGCCTCATACCTCTCCTATTAGAGCCATCGAGGATTGTATAGTTGATGACACACCAATATCCATTGCCCTTGTCACATTCGTAGGTGTTTCAGCTTGCATCATCTGAAAATAAAACAACAAATTATTCAACATAATCAACGATGTGCATATAAACTACACAAATCTATTAAGTACTTGATTCATTAGTTAAACTCTTTATTCTATTACCTCTATGTAGGTTTGAGTAAATCCACTGCCATTGGGAAGTGTTCCATCAAAACCTCCAATATTAGTATATTCAACATCCAAAATCGCATATTAAATTACCATTCGTAAAACAATGCTATTAACATGCAATAAGGTTATAATTATTTACTAGTTACATACCCCACCGATAGGTGTACTGCAGAAATAAGTTGGTGGGGGCCAGTGTATCCAATCTCAACACTGTGACCTTGCAATTTTATTAAAATCATAAAACATTTTTAGTTAATCTTTAATTTCAAAATTGAAATTTAATAAATAAAATTCAATGAACATGCACTAACTTTTACCTGACTATCAATGCCATATGCCTCATGCAAAATGTCAACTGCCCTCTCCATCTCCATAGCTACAGATGGATCCTACATACCAGTCTCTTGAGTGTCAATGAGGTCATATGAACAAGTAGCCTCGCAAGATTGACACACATGTGTTTGAAGGCCACCACTCGAATACTCCCCTGGATAGCGTTGTAGAATAGGGCTAGTATGATGGATGACACTCTAGGTCAAAGTGTTGATCGTCTGCAATATCTCTATGTCAGCACTTTCCTTCACGACAGAAGGCATAACAATGTGCTCATGATGTGGCCTAGCGAGAGCTCGTCTACCTTTCCGTGTAGGATCCGACTGTGTGTCGGGTCTATCTTGAGCTGATCCCCCACCTCTCCCTTGGAAATCCCTCATATAAAAATAATTTGGGATTTTGTTCAATATGAACTCACTGTATATTTTCCTAAGGAAATATTGCGGGACCTCGCAATTGTTGCACGGTGGGTAATCGAAGACCATGTACCACCTATCATAAAATTGGTCCCTATTTTTTTGGTGGTGGCACCAATGGATAGGAAATCTCTTCACATTGAGGGTAAGATTTTGATTTGTGTGTGGGTCAGTGAATAATGAGCACAAATCACCTTTTGTAATTTTTAAATCCTTTACATCTTTGTATGATAGTTTATTTGCATAATAATCCCTAGCCCCTTGCCTCCTATCTTGCCATCCAGTTATTGGTTTGCTAATTGAATCTAAATTTTTTAACATATCTTTCAATGAATTTGCTAGGGTCATTCTTTCTACGGTTTAACCATTTGGATCACTCAACCTACTGATCAAATCCTCAATTTGTTTTTTGTTGTTCTCAATTTCACTCATTAAATTTTGTTGAGTGCCAGGAGGGGGTTGAGTGATTGGTGGAGGAGGTTGTTGTTGTGGTTGATTTTGATCTTGAGGATTTGGTTGGTCTTCCTGTTGAGGATCTTGAGGGTTTGCAAGTTGATTTTCATCTCCTAAAAATTCAAACAAATATATATCAAATTCAACCTAAAACTAACAAACTCAACATAAACAAACTAACTCAAAACAAAAACCACAAAATCATTACCTCTCACACCTCCTCCTCATCGTGGTGCCATTGTTGCGAAGAAATAGAAACTGTTGGTGAAACAATTTGTCGAATTGCTCCTCCTAGAACGCAAGCATGAAAGTATGGGGTTTTTGGCCGCGGCTAAAAGAAAAAAATAGTCAAAATAACAATGACAGGTTTTCACCTTTTTCTTTTTCTTTTAACAAGTAATGACGCAAGCGCATTATAACGCGCTCGCATTATTGCTTTTCAAAAAAAAAATTGAAAGGTGTCCATGAAATTTCTACCCATTTCCATGCACCCACCCTATTCTTTTTCGAGAAAAGGAAGCAGATATAGCTGGTGACTCGCAATTTTGGTTTAATATGCAGTCATAGAAAGCCATTGATGAAAAGTAGAAAGTTGAAAGTTATTTTGTTGAAGTTCAAGTGAATGAATAAAATCTTGTCTTGAGATTTGAAAAGATGGACATGCACGAAGGTCTTAGTCAAGTTGAAAAGAATGCATCTGTGTTTTGAGGTCATGAACTTGAACATGTGTTGCATAAAATAACTTCCCCAAGGCATAATGAGGACCTTCTTATTAATAATTCAGATTTTCCCAAGTCTGAAGATGGCGAACAACATACTAAAGTATGCAATGCGGTCATATCTTCATCTGAATCACATGAAGGAGATCATTTCGATCAGCATGAGGTTGCCATGGTTGATGAATCAGTTGTTCAAATAGCAACTGATAAGGAGCATTCAATCTTTGACCGATCGAGGGGATGTACCATAAGACATCTTGCTTGGTTGGAGGCCAATGGGAAGATAAAGGTTTCACTTGTACCTAAGCGTGAAGATAAACTTGAGAATGCAACTAAAGATGTATTTTTAGATGTGTATGAGCAGTTTGAATTCAATGATTCATTTTGGAGAAAAAATATATCTAATATATATTCAGAGGTAGTTGAACTTGTTCATCTCTTTCAAGAAACAATGCCTCAACTTCATTTACATGTATTTGCTAATGATCATGGAAGGAATTGCAAGCTGTTGAAGAAAGGTAGATATTTTGTTGAACCTGTGAATGGTTTCATTTGAGAAGGTTTCATTGATGGCTAGTTTTAATTAGGTAGGTTTTTACCATTTCAATAAGTGCATTTTCATAAGTTTGTGTCTTGTTTTTATAGATTTTCTTTGTGTCAGTAGTGCTCAACTCTATTGCCCAATGGATGGATAAAGACACTTAAAGTCTAGAGATCTTCTCCCTTCAATCATTTCTAAGAATGGCTAAAGGAAGATCCCTAGCTGGAGCTAGTTGTTATCCTTGAATTCAACGCACTCAATTCGTGGGATAACCCCTACAAAAATTGTCTATTTCGTAGCCCACATACTGTAAGCACGCAAAATGAGGCAAGTTGCATTGGTCCTCGTGTGTGGTTCCCCCATCCTCAAAAATTCATTTTGAGAATTAACCTATGTTAGTTCGTTGAAATTTGCATTCTAAACCAAGTTGTGAAAATTCAGTTTTGGGAGTTAGAAATTTTTCTGCACATGTAGGAGCTCTGCTTTTCACCACTCTTACATATTTCATGCAAGAGCTCTGTTTTTCACCGTTTTTGCATATTTTATGCAGGAGCTCTATTTTTCACCGCTTTTTCATATTTCATGCCTTAGTCATTTTTTGGCACATGTAATGTCGAGGATTTTTAGTGCTTTTACATATTACATGTAGGACAACTGATTTTTAGCGCTCTTGCATATTTCATGCCTTAGTCATTTTCTGGCACATGTAATGTCAGGGATTTTTAGCACTTTTACATATTACATGTAGGAGCACTGATTTTTAGTGCTCTTGCATATTTCATGCCTTAGTCATTTTTTGGCACATGTAATGTCGGGGATTTTTAGTGCTTTTACATATTACATGTAGGAGCGCTGATTTTTAGCGCTCTTGCATATTTCATGCCTTAGTCATTTTCTAGCACATGTAATGTCGGGGTTTTTTAGCGCTTCTACATATTTTCCCACATGTAATGTCACTGAATTTTTTCGCTCTTACACATGTAATGTCAAGGTTTTTTAGCGCCTCTACATCTCAAACCACAAGTCACATGTAGAAGCTCTTTTTTCCACCACTCTTACATACTTCATGTAAAAGCTCAGTTTTTTAGCGCTCTTACACTCAAGTGTCCTTCCCACATGCAAAAGCGTTGATTTTCACTGCTTTTACATATGACATGTAAAAGCTCTATTTTTTATCGCTTTGACATGTGATATGTTGAAGCGTTGTTTTTTTGCGCTTTTACACAAAATACAATTTCCTTCCAAAACATGTTAAGAGTGTTTTTTTTCAGCGCTTGTGCATAATATGCAAATCTTCGAAGATGTGAGAGCGAGAATTTTTAGAGTTGGTACATGAAGATAAACTTCCTCCCAAATGTTGAAGCACTAATTTTTAGCGCTCAAACATGAGTTTTTTCCAAGTCTTCAAAGCATGTTGGAGCGGTGATTTTCAACGCTATTACATAAAAGACAAAACTTTCAAGATGTTGGAGCATTGATTTTCAACGCCCTTGCACAAAAAACAGTTTTCACTGAACGTACAAAACTCATCCAAAAATGCATTTCGAGCTCCATTTCACCCACTTCACTCAATTTTTCTCACTCCATTTCTCACATACATTTGCTAGTTTGCTCGCTTCCACTTTGTTCTTCACCATCATCGCATTCAAGCTTCCCAAATCCATGAAATTACTTAGATTTACATCCAATATGCAGTGTCTTAAAAATTTGAGTAATTACATCTGAAGTGCAATACCCCATGCTAAAGCCTCAGTTTTTCCTACCTTTGCATCAGAATTGTTAAGCCTACTCTTGCATACATTTTGATCTCTTGTGCCCAGATTTCAAAGAAATTTTGATCAAGTTCCTGCCTATCACCAAGCAAGAAGATTCACTCATCTGCCAGAAGATCAATCACCAAATTTCACACCATTGTGGATTACACTATTAGTCTAGATGAAGCATTTGTACTGGAGACAAAGAAGAAATATGAAAACTTCCTCGCCTAAAGCAAGGATCCATGAAGGCTCATTTTATCTAGCGTTGAATATTTTTATACTTTCTTTTACGCATTTTGTAAATAACTTGCGACATCTTAAATGTCTTTTGAGAAAATGTAATTACATGTAAAATCTGAGATGCTTTCCACAAAATATGGACAACATTTTTGACTAAGTCAAAGTTAAGTTTTCCTAAATTAGCTCACCTACTTTCCTATTTTTTCTCAACTAATTTCCTAGATTTACTCTTCCCTCTCTTTTATAAATAGGAGGGATTTCTATTGTAATATTTATCTTTAATCTCTAGCAACGAAGTGTTTCTCTTTTTCAAAAAAATGTATGAAACTTTGTGTTCAACTTTTTGAATATGAATCTGATCAATAAAGAAGAAAGTTGCATACTAGACTTTGTGTTGGAATTGATTCTCTTATGGTTTGATCAAATTATTGGTGATTAGTGTGTGAGATATAAGGGCTTTGGATAAATATGTGTAGACTTTGTGTTACACTCTTTATTCTTGGTAGTGATTCATATACTAAGGATGTAGTATTTTCACAACATCCAGACATTGAGCACCGGATGTATAACCTAAGCCTGCATACATATTTTTACTAAAAATATTATTGTTTATACATATATCTAATACATACATTGTTGTCACATACACACGGATGCATATGTACATATTGTTGTGAAAAATCTTGTTGTTCATAGATAATATTGATACATACATTGTTGTCACATACACACGGTTGTACATACATATTGTTGTGACAAATTTCATTGTTGCATAAACTTGTTGTTATAGCTTATTGTTGGTTTTGCTACTTCATATCTAGGCTATATGTATAATTTTTTGCATATAGTATACGATGTGACATAGTTGGAAAACCATGCATTTTGTTATAGATAGTTTTAGTTTGGAATGTATTATGAATAGCTCTTATAGTTGTTGAATTTAGTTTAAAAGTTCAAGGAAGTTGTGAAAATTGGACAGGAAAATATACTTGACACTCCAGGATTAGCCAGTAACAAACAGATTGGAAAAGTTAACATCTTGAAGTTATCTCAGATACATTTTTTAGACTATAAAATACCATGATTTATTTCTAAACTTTTCTTGAAATTAGATCCATCAGAAGCTATCAAACTCCTTGAGAATAAATATATAAATATATATATAATTCATAATTATCTTCGCAATCCACTCTTGAATAACATTCCACTAAACACTTCAGGGTTGATTTTCTCAAACAAAGGTGTTGGTCAAGTCTGTGTGAATAAATAGAAAATATGCTAGAATTTGGCTTTAGGAAAATCCACTCATTACCATTTTCTTAGTAGGTTGATAAGGCATCCAACCATCCATGTGTCTCTAGTCGTTATGATCAATTGATTGGTAGGGAAGTCTTCCTTATTTAACTTACTCCTTTGGTGGCATTATGAGAGTGTAGCCCTTACTAGTCCATGACTTAAGATTATTCCTGAAGGATAGAATGAGTTAGGAATTTCCTTACAATGGGATGAAGAGATTTTTTTCCTCTACTGTAAGTATTATAAGATTATGTATTGCTCCTAATATTATATCTAGAAGTGCCATACATGGCTGCAACCAAGATGAGAACCTACTTCTGGTCCAGTGCTAAGCTTGAGCCAAGGAATAGTACTTGCTTGAGATGGACAGTAGTTTAGGAGTAGTACTAGGCTCGAGATGGACAAAAGACTAGGGATAGTACAATGCTTGAGATGGACAATATTCTAGGGGTGATGCTAAGCTTGTGATGGACGGTGGTCTAGGGGCGACACTAATCTCAAGATGGACAATAGTCTAGGGGCACCACTATGCTTGAGATAGACAAGAGTCTAGAAGCAGTACTATGATCAAGATGGTCATTAGTCTAGGAGCATTCCACACCAAGATGGTTACCCTTGGTTGCTTAGTCGGCTAATGGATAGCACGAAGGTGAATTCTCTAGCAAGCTCAAGTAGGTAGAACTAACTCCCTGTGTAACCCTTTAGTTAATGGAATTATAAGCTTACCATAGCTAGGTGCACCTTGGGAAGAGGGTCACTAGGAAGACATTTTTGCTCATAAGCTTAAGGGTTGGAATGATAGATCTCTCTCTCTCTCACCATGAGCCACATAATCTAGTTAGAGGGGTGGATAGGGTTTGAATCCACTTGGTTGGGATCATTTTGCACCCCACCATGACTGGAACAAGCACAGACTTGGAGATAAAAATGATTCACAATCATGAAGGTATGTGCAATCCAAATAGTAGCATTCTTTATTGATTAATGTAGCAAGTTGTGCTTGTGGAATATTTAATTGACATGATGAATCAACATTATAATGCTTAAGTTGATCTCCATTACTTTTTATATGATTTTAACCTTCTATGTGACCCTTCTTGCATGATGATGAAAAAAAATTGTGTTGAATTCTCTTCTTCGTTGGGGTTGTTGTTACATTGGTATCAGAGCCTTGAACTCGACACTAGGACCTAGGTGCTCTCTCTCTTTTGTTGTACTAATATGATTGTTTGGTATTGGTAGTCATGGATTGTAGGAAGAAAGGAAAACGGAAGAAGGTCTTGAGAAAACAACGTCCTCAACAAGAAAAAATAGAAGGATCCAAAGCCATTGTTACCATAGTGCCTGACACAACAATTGAAACAATGTCTGACACTGAGTCATTGGCCAAAATTATCAAACAAATTAAAATCCAAAAGGGAAAGGGATTGGCTAAACCTGACAAGGATCATGAACCACCAAAGAAATTCCCTCAACCAATTCCTACACCCAGGCCCTCTTTTATTTTGGATTTCCCATTTGGTTGTGGACGCAATGCTCCTATTCTCACTAAGAAAGCGATTGTGGAATATAATCATGTCCATGTTGAAATGTCTGTAAACGTGGGAACATTGGATGAGGTAGAACCTGAAGAGGAGAAGACTCCTACTTGTAACCAAAGCTATGTATAAGACGATGAAATTTACGAAACCCCCCTCAAAAAAAGATATAAAATCCTAGTGAATCTTTCATTTTTTATAGAAAAATATTAATTTTTATTGGCGTATCGTTCTTTTTTTCGAAAAAAATATTAATTTTATTGGTGGTTTTTTTTTACATCACTAAAATTATGTAGAAAATTTTGGCGAATCTTGAAAATAATAAGAAAATTCATTAATCATGATGTTGAATCCATCCAACCTAAAAATAACTCTTATGGAAAAGTAGGTGCCCGAGGGTGGAAAATATTGATGGGTTTAAGGCATAGACTATAATATTTACTTGCCACCATTTTTTCAAAATATAATATGATGACCCTCATTGTATTCTGCAAGGTAAAATGTACCCATGATCTATAATTCTCATGGGGCTCAAAATTGATTTTAGATCATTGATCTAATGACCCTCGTACTCTACGAGGTAAAATATACCCACAATATAAAATGCTCATGAGACCCAAAATTGTGGGGCCCATGAGCATTATAGATTGTGGGTACATTTCACCTTGTGGAATACAACAAGGGTCATTAGATTATATTATAAATCAATGGTGGAAACTAAATATTAGAAATATAGTCCTAAAACAACAAATAATTATGATATACTATTGATGAATTAATATAGATTTTTACTATAATTTATAAAATTTAGGTGAATCTAATCTAATCATGTATCGAATATTGTGGTGAATTTTTGAGTTAATTTTTTTGATAAAATAAATTATTTGGTGATTTAAATAAGATTATAATAAAATTTTGTAAAAATGTGGTGATTCAAGTAACATTATAGCTTGAACTATTAGTCAATTTTGGATTCCCAAATTTCAACTATTAGCCAATTGGCAAATATTAGCCACTATAAAAACACTGCTCTACAAGCTCCCATATGTCTTAAAGATTGAATAAAGTCTTCATTACGATTAACCAACAATCATAATTTTTACCATTGAACTTGAAAATTTGTGGATTTATCAAGTTTATACTTGAAATTGTCATTATTGACTATGAAAACATGTGTTGGATAATACCTCAGTTCTAATAAAACTTTATTTGAAAACCTTTAACTCTCAAAACTTTAAGGTTTGATACCATATAAAAAAATAGATAAAAGAAAAACAAAAATAAACAAAACAAAAAAAATGATATAAATAAAAATAGAGATGAAATGTTATATATTTATATATTCCAAAACATACAAAGTTAAACAACATAGACATAGAGTCGCTGCTCTTTCATGCATTCAAAAAACTAAACTACAGCCCCTTATTCTTTCATTGGCTGCTTCAAACTGTTACAATACAATAGACCTTTTTCTTATCTTCACTTTCTGTTCATCTTATACACTAACAAAAACTATCTAGTCCAACGTGTATCCCCATTAAGAGAGTCAAAATAAAAGCAATTAATTACACTTAATTTTTGAGTCTTTTCCAGCATGAGAGAAATATGATATAATATTATACAATTAATTCCCATTTGATTTCAGTCTTATATGTAGTGAATGGACAGAAGATGATATGGCTTTGAGTTGGAGATAACAAGATTCACAAGTTTGAAAAGACAGAAAAGACATGGCAACAATGGAGAGAGAGGATGGAATATGGAGGAGGAGTAAAAGCAGGTAGTTGGGATTAATATTCAAACATAAATTTAACATGACTCTTCCTCATTAATAACTTATATTGTTTTGAAAATGTTCATAACCTTTAGGAATGATTACTATGATAGGGTATCTTTTGGAACTTAACTTGCAAGTTCAAAGATTTGTCTGTATTAATTTAGTATTAGAGTATCCAAAAAAGTTAAGAGTAGAGAATCTATGAGAAAATATCTAAATAATTTAGAAGATAGTTGTGGTTATGGTTATGGATATGGCAATAGAGTTGTTTCTTGCATCAAACTGTTTGTTATCAGTTCAGGGGATAAAATATAATATTTGTAAATTTATGTAGTAATTGAAGTGGATCATGAAAAAGCAACAAATTTATGCAAGCCGGAGTTACATAATAGAAACTTGAAAATAATTGAAAAATAATATAAAATCATAATTTATTAAAATCCTCATGCTGCAAATACAAAACCAAGTTGAGATTGTGCCTCAACATAAAAAAAAATAAGAAATATTTAACCACACAGGAAATGTTCAGCCACACAGAAATGTTCAGCCACACAGATAATGTTAGCAGTCATAATGAAGAAAACAACCAATCTAGAAAGAAAATCTAGTAACTTTAGTTCACAGAACTACTAAGGTACTCCTACTGATCAATTATGCAACTAGGCTACCCTTCTGTTGATAACCTTCTAATTGTAGGTAGAAGAGGTGGTATTTTTTCCTATTTTTTCACAATTATATAATTTTTTAGGCCATGTTCCCACTGCTTGGAATCTTCTTGAATTTTGAGACAATAGAAGCAAATCTAATTTATTTTAATAGTTCTGCAATTAGATGTTTCTTTTGATATAAGACATCCAATGAGAAAATTTTAGTTTGGAATTTGTTGTTCTATGTCAGATTACTCCAGATAAAATAGATAGGACGATTCTTATTTATATTTTTATTTGATGCAGATTGTCTTTGGATCTTAGGTTGCTCCAATATCATAAATGGAAAGTTTTAGCTTTGAAATATAAAATTGTAATAAAACTCTTGGTTATTATTTATATATTTTAGACATTCTTAACATCCTTGTTTATAAATTTTTTTTTACAAATGTATTTATATTAGAAACAATAGTAGGCTATTAATTTTATTAGGAATTAAGAATAGCTATTAGTAATATAATTACAATTTCAGTTTTACAATGTTGAATCTCAAAAGCAATCTAATAATCATAGTAGAAAAAAAAATCAATTAACAATAGAATCATCTAAATCTTGAAAAGATACATATAATATGCTCAATAAATATTAGCATTAATATTAAGTTAATATAAAATAAATATCAACAATAAAAATAATAATATGTTTACTATGTTGTTTTATAGTCTTGACATTTCCTCTACCTTTTGCATAATTCATGGTTTAGCTATTAGCATAATATGATTTCAGCCATGTAAATAAGAGTTCTCTATCTACTCTAACCAAGTGAACTTTAGAATCCATCGATCCATCGAGAAAGAGTTTATTACTACTGACATTTTAATGAATCGAATAACCACATACTAACAACTACCAAATCTCTAAATATCCCCTTCTAACTAGACTAGCACACTTGAACCACCAACAATGGAAAGGAAATGAGATGCTAAAGGTTGCACATAGGGGACAACCTACTCTCTAATTTATTTTTATTCATCTTCTATTATAACTTTTCCCACAATCCTTAGAAACTACAAGGAAATAGATGATGGCATCTATTGCCTACGTGCCACTTCCATGGCTTGCATGCTATTAGTGAAATCCATCTAAACTCCATATAGTCATTTACATCAATTATACTTGGACAATACATTCCTTGACTATTGTCAAGTTGTCAAGTTGGAGAAGTGATAAGATTATCATTGAGTGAGTCATTTAATATTTATCATATTAGTGATCACCTCATAAGGAGAGAAAGCTACATTTTAGAGGGTGTCACAAATCCCTATATATACCCGTGTAAATTTTTGTACTCCAACCACCATGTGTCATCATAGAAGTCATCACCAATATCTAGTTTAGTTCTAAAAGTAGGAAGTGTCTCTTATAGCAAGATAAACAAAACCAAAATTCTTACGGTTTACTTCATGTAAGTCTATCCTATTACTCACTAAGATCAATCTAATAATAGGAACTTGATTACGATTTGTAAGTATAGGGTTCACTATTTAAGATGGTATATATTCTTGTCAAAAGATTCCCTCACAGACCATGGTAAAATATGGTAGGAAATCAAACTTGAATAAGGCTTTAATCTTGCATCACAACTTCCTATAGAGGCTTAGAAAAAATAACTACTAGTGATGAAAGTTCGTCATGATTCAATTGAATGGAATAATCCAAAAGCAAACCTTTTGAAACTCTCATAGTGTAGAGGCTTGTGGATTTGTAAACTCCCATTTTAATGTTAGTTTATAACTAAAATGATGGAACATACTTAGCAAGATGATATAGATTTTGGATATAAAAGTATAATTTTTTATTATCATGCCTTTTAGAGACCTATCTTCACTCTTTCAACATTAGAATATATATTTTAAGGGATTATTGCACAAAAATTATTCATGATTTCATTTTTGTACCTCTTTTTCACATAGTATATAGTTGTCTTAGAACCATACTTCCAAAGGTCATAAGTTTTCTCTAAATCTCACAAAATTGACACATGGTTCTATATATATACATCCTCATCCATACACTACTTATTAATAGATTTTAAGGGCTTATTGCACAAAAATCATCCATAATTTTATTTTTGCACCTACTTTTCACATAGTACATAGTTGTCTTAGAACCATACTTCCAACAGTCATAAGGTTTCTCTAGATCTCACAAAATTGGCACATGGTTCTACAAGAGCCAAATGATTCAAACCTTATCAAATGTTTTATCCATAACATTTAATAGATATTAAGATTTATAATATTTCAATGTTTTATAGTTATCTATTAACAAAAATAATTGTTAAACTAAGAAATAATATACCATTACTTTTATATATCCACCATTTCATACTTATCCTTGGTTTTTGGTGTGAATACCATTAGTACTTAAAAAAATAGAAAAGTATTATATGGAATATGTGGCACCTATGGATAAGTTTGACACCTTGAATTATAATATGGGAGATTTAAAAAAATCTATATAATTTGACCTTAAGTTAATTTTAGTTGTATAATATCCTTGTTGAAGTTGTTTACAATGGTTGTGAGCCCTAAGTTAGAAGCTAGAGACTACATATTTGCATTAGAAATCAAAGAACTGAGACATAATCCTACTAATTAGAAAGAATTTATCCACTACTAACTAACCTTGGCTCTTAGCCTAATACACAGTTTGAGACTTACGAATTATGTGGACAATGATATATTTACTCGAACTATAAACTAATTATAGTCTTCATTCACAACTCACTATTGGCCCCTTAGATGGTGAAGGTAATGTATGCATCTACAAGTATCCCCTCCAAGAATACATTTAATGGGGTCACTAGTTCAATAGTTTGAAAAAAAATCACAATGAACTATCAAATTTTAATTCTAGAAATGGTTGCCAAAGTTGCAACAAAACTCTACCTCTAGAATAATGGTTAATAAGGTTTAATTTGTATATCTATTTTTTTTATTCACCCACAACAATAAGTGGATGCTATGTAAGGAAGATAACCCAAAGCATTAGTCTACAAAGGTAGGGTAATGCAAATACTTACAATAATACAAAAAAGGCTAGAAATGCACCACCACCAAGCCAATACGACTATACAAGGATAGTCACACAACCATTTGGGTGATTGCATGGAAATGGTGTTTAAAAAATTGGCAAAACAACCAATTTTCCATATAGCATGCTCACATTATGTTTAAAATTAAATAGCACGATTGCATTATGAATTGCTAAAGACCAAGCCATAATGTGAGTTCATTTTGTGGCTTATAAAACACGAGTGTGTTTTGTAACCACAAAACATGAGTGCATTTTGTGTGTTGTAAAATGCAAGAGAATTTTCAAACCATGTTTTGTGGCTTATAAAACACAAGCACATTTTGTAATGATAGAAAGAAAATATATATATATATATATAATGCATCATCAATATATAAAATACTTACCACATCAAGAAAATTAGGTTTATATCTAAATGTGTCATAATTTCATGTGATTCAAATTAGTATACTTGGTTGCATGATTGATCTCTACACAAGTCTCCTTAGGAATATCAACATGAAAAATCTCAACCTCGAGCATAGATATTGATAAATAGCTGCATCAATTCAATTGCCAAATTTATTTTGGTACCATAAATTTGTAAGCAAAGGTTGGAAATTGTGGAGTCTTATTTTCCCATCCAAGTCACCAACATAAATGGCGACTCTGTTGGGGACCTTATTTGAAAAGGTAGCTGTGGTAGATCATCTTGCCTTGATAGAGTTTGTGAAGTTCTGAATTAAAAGTTCTCATTGAAAGTGAGTGGCAACTCCGAAGAACTCTGAGCCAGTGAAAAGTGTTGAAGAAGGAACTCAAAGTGAGAACCAACCGGTGAAAAATATACTTCATAGTATTGAAGTATTAGTCCTCTACAAAGGAGGTGGTGACTCTATAAAAGGAAACCTGATAAAGTGTGATACATGCTAATATATCTAGGTATTTCCCTTGTTTTGATTTGCAAAAGAAAAATAGATCTATACGATTGTCGTTTTTGAAAAAGTAATGTGATTCCCTATTAAGTGAATTAAGCACTAAAAAGGGGGAATGATAGTTGTAATTTTCATACTTGCAAGCTATAATTTGAAGTTTTTATGTTGTAATGAAGAAGTGTGCTTGTTCTTGAAATCTGCCTATTAGAGAGATCTTAAAAATAGTAGCACTTGAGTTATGCATTGTAATATTTTAAGGTCAAGATAAAAGAAAAAAATAGGGCAGTGATCAACTATAGAGTTGATGTTTGAAGTTTGTAAAGGGGTGAAAGAAAATGTATCACTCACTTATACATCCTTGTGGGGTTCATGATGAAAATATGAAGAGTGTGCAACCCCTGTCATGTCATCAAAAAAGCTTCTTTTTGGAAAGATATAGACCATTGAATTTTAATGGTATGAAGGGTTTCCCAAACCCTATTCCTAATGAAGTTAGGGAGAATTTGCCAAAGTTCAAAGGGAAAAGATCAGAATCAACATCTCAACATCTACAAGAATTTTATGATTTGATGGGAGATTATGAGATAAGTCATGAAGATGTTGTCATGAAGTTCTTTGTTCAATCTTTGAAGAAAGATGCTAGAGATTGGTTTTCATATTTTCCAATGTGTTCTATCTCTTCATGGAATGATTTCATAGAAGCATTCATTGAGCAGTTTGGAGAAAGAATTAATCCACATTCTGTGAGACAAAAATTTAATAACATCCAAAAAGAAGAAGATGAGTTGGTCCCAGCCTTCAATCTCAGATTTTCAAAAACATTAAGTGACATTCCTGAAAGAATGAGACCAAATGATGCAGTGTGTTTGATTGTATACTTTGATGCATTTGATGAAGAAATGAGTTATTTGCTAAGAGATAAAAAACCTGCTACATTACATCGGGCATATCGAATTTCCATGGATATTGAGAACAATCTAAAATATTCAATGATGAAAGGATATGTGGTTGCAAGCTTTGGTTATCCTAGCACACCTCATGGAATTCATGGATCAGACAATAGAAATGATTGTTAGGGTGATGACACTTTTGTTGTTCTAATTTGTCCATTACCACAACACATAGATCATAGTGAACTCCAAGTTGAACATCAACAAAATTTGAGTAGTTTTGATTAGTTGTCTTTTGTTCAAGAATTGTCTAACATGAAGAGGCACAAGGGAGAATCACCCTCTAATTTGTTCTCAAGATTTTTGGATGCCTTGTTGGAAGTCCCCAAAAAATTTAGACTTGAAGATTCAACATGCATTGATTTATTTTGTGGAATTTTTGATCCAAGGCTAAGTACCTTGCCAAAAGAATTGAAACCTCATAGCTTTGATCAGGTATTTGATTGGATAAATAATTTTGAAGGAGCCCATATTAATTATGCACAAAATATGATGTCTCAAAATGAAGATAGTAGATGTCCCATTGAGGAAAATCAGAACATGATACACAAAAGTAAAAATGACATATCAAAAAATATATATCCATCATGTTGTATAGATGAAAATAGTGATTGTAATCAGCCCACAAGAAACATATATGAAGATCTATATACCAGTGATGGAGATAAAGATACACTTGCAAGTGTTTTTGATTACTCATCAGAAGTTAGTGGTCAAGATATTCAAGATGAAAATTTAAGCAGTCACTCTGAAATTTCTGAACATAGTTTATGTAGTGAGGATTTTCTTTGTGATGAAGATCATGATGATAGTGAACCTGATTATTCTTTAGAGGGTTATGAATGCTCCTATGATGAGGAGCTAGAGGTGTTTTCTTCTTTTGAAGGATGCAGTGATGTAAATGATGATAAAGTTGCTTGTTTACAATTAAATGAACAAGTTCTACATGATGAATACTTGGAGTGTAGCTTAGGTGTGTTATCACTAAAGCATACTGACCCAATGTGTGATGATCACTTTGAAGATAAAAACTTGTGTATTCGGTATTTTGAAAACACAGTGTTGAAAATGATAAAGACCTTGATGGTGTAAGCAATGGTGGGTCTCATGTAGGTAAATGTGAAATTGAGTTCTTTGCTGATTTTCCTTATCTTCACAGTATGATTATTGACATGTTTTCATCCAATGAGGAAAGCATTAATGTGAAGGAAGATAAAGATATTTTTTCAAAGGCTAATGAACAAATTTTAGATAACAGTGATTTTTTGACACATAGGTCAATAGGCCTATCAATTGATAGTGCATATGAAGTGACTAACACACATGAAAGTTTTTTTGCTAAAAACAATTATCCTAAAAATGATGGCATTCAAAGTGATTCAGATGAAGGTACTATGGGTTTTGGTAAATATGATTTTCAGAACCTTGAACCATGTGATGGTGTGACTAAGTTGTGTTGTTGGAATGATAATAAACTGACCTATGGTGCAATCCAGTTAAAGGAGTTTCAAATGTGTGAGAATTCTTTGCTCAACACACATGAGGGTTGTATACTATGTGCAGGACATGACACTTTTATGAAGCCTAATTACTATGAGGGTTTCAAACTTGATGTGTAGATGAATGATGAGGAGAAGTCTTATAGTAACCCTTCTAGATCACATTGTGAAATTTTCCACTTTTCGGTCCAATTTGGCAAGAAAGTAATTATGTATGAGAATGATCTTGTTAATAAAGGATATCACACTGATTGTAAGTTTTCTCTACTTAATAGGTGTGATATATCCTTGTCAGATAGTGATGGATTTCAATTGGTGCTTGATTCCCAATATCGGATTGACAAAGTTAATGGAGGCATTGGAAATCATTGTGATGTGGTTAAGCATGCCAGGGGTGGTTTTTATTTTTGGATAGAAAATGGTGTTGTTTTCAAACTTGGATTAATATAGACAACAGAGAAAAATGTGTTTGATAGAGGTAAACATGGTTTTTTCTTTTCGTTGGTGGTCTAGAGCCATCAAATTTGGTTTGAGAATTTGAATATAATTCTATCACATAATGTTCTGGCATCTGGTTTGCTCTCCCAATGATTCTGGGATCTCACCATGCTTGTGAGAGGCATGTGTCCCCAACAAGATCCACTGATGGAACCCCTCAAAAAATTCTCTTGGTTCCATTCTAAAATGTTTTGCAAGGTCTGGCTTGGTCCCTTGTTTTTGATTTTAGGTCATTTTTGCATCACTATGATAGGGTTTTATATCCTTATGACTTCCCAAAGTTGGCCTATAGATCAAAAAACCCTTGGTCATTTTAAAATCACATTGACTTGTTTTCCCCATTCTCGGTCACTTAAGTTGTCACTTGTGCCATCACGTCGGTTTTCTTACCGGCCCTTGAGCTTAGGTTTGTCGATCGCCTTAAGTTTTCCTTGGTCTTAAAATCCTGTGATCGAAGGCTTAATTTTAAAAGATTTGAATCCTTAGCCTTCGTTGTTGAGGGTCAATATCTCATTTACCTAGGGATGGTCCCTTTTTATAACTAGCTTTTGCTACATATGCAGAAATAATGCTTCATGTTGGTTGTCTAATTGTAGAATTTAATCCCAGTCGCTCCTTGTATGCCCACGTTTTTTTATTTCTTCTTATTTTATTCATACGGGCTAGCGGGCTTTGACCACGTGTCTGGTATATTGGTGGGCTTGATCTCCTCAGAGAAGACGACTGGCACTTTGCAAAGAAGATCAATGACTGAAAAATTGAAGACATGGCTATATCTCTACCATTCCCTGCTCGCTCGTTTTGATTTATTTCATATTATTTTAAAGACTCGGGCTAGCGGGCGATGGCCACATGGTACTACTTAGTGGTGGGAACAGTATCTCCATGGTGTAGTAGATGTTGTCCAGAGGAAAATCAACGGCAGATGTCATGACACATGTTCACATTGAGGTTGTTCCCCACGTGCCCATCCATTTTCAACATTAGGAAAAGATTGTTACATAGGTTAGTAGGTGGAGTAACATCCATCATTAAGTGAGATTTTCCAGGTCTCGGGAATGGTGATTTTCTTTGAAATAATTAAAACTGACGGTGGATATTTGGTGACATGGGAAAGTATTGACCACTCCCCGCCATCCCCTGAGTTTTTTCTTTCATAACATACTCTCCAATGGGTGCACGGGCAAGTACCATGTAGATTGCTCCTAAAACTTAAAAATATCTTGGTAAAGATAGATGCAATTAGAGATATTAGTTGAGATAGTTCCAAGATAAAAACAACGGTAAGATAGAACTAATTTTGTAGCATGCTTGTGAGATTGATAAACAATTGTATGGTCGTCAAATCTGTCAGAGGTTGGTACACATGGGAAAGTAAAATTGAAGTAAGGCTAGGTACGAGTAGATATTCTGAAGATGAATCATGATCATTCCCCGTTGTCCTACTATGATGAATTGCAAGTGAGTTATTTTCTACTCGCAAGTGGGTAAATGTGACACGACATGTCTGGTTGAGAAATTAAATGTATGGTTAACATGCAAGTTAAGACAATACTCATCTCACTCGAGTCTCTTGATTTGGGATAAGTATCAAATGTATGCATTTAATTTTGTCATCATTAATAATATGGAATATCTAATTGTTGATTAGGTTCAAAATATGATCAACGGTTAAGATTTAAAACTAGGTTAATTGATTGCCCATGCTCACACAAGCTCTCCTATAAAATGAATGCAAATGCACACCTATTGATCTATTTAATGAGGCTCACTTACCTGATTTTTCCCACCATCCACTTGTAAAAATCTGAGGTTTGAGAGAGGAAGCAATTTTGAGTTAGTTATTTCTGAGTAGGTGGGTAATTATGTTTTGAGAACTTTAAGTAGCAGAGTGGGAGAATGGGAAAGATAAGTGTGAGAATCAACCCGATCCGCCAGTCCAAGAGGCTCAATCCTCTTGAATTTCAAGATTCTCCTCCTCGAGGTGAAGAAGGTGGACCAGAGATACCTATAACTCCAATGAAGAAAACAAAGGCCACCAAATATTCAGCACGAGGTGTTCTTAAGTGTGCCTACCACCTTAGGGGCCGAACTATCTCGAAGGAATTGGCCAAAGGAAAGGATTAGAAATTAGAGAGGCCAGAAAGGGAAGTTGCCAAAAAGAATAGGTATCACCGCGCCTATATGGGACGTCATCATTCTACCATTGCGGTTTTTGATGATTCTTCTGATAGTGGAAATGAGACTAATTTTGGCTATCGTTAATATCTTACGGCCATGAAGGATTGGGTTCATTCTGAGGATGAGGTGATGATGGCTACTCCTCCGAAGATAAGGACACTGAGTGGGCACACCTACTCACCAGGTGACAAGGCAAAGTAAAATCTTGTTACTTTCCTTGGTGGGTGCTCGGATTTTTGGTCTTGTGTGTTGATTTGCTTTCTTTGGTTGGTGTATTGTGAAGTGGGTCTCTGATCATTTATGCCTTTTGTGTTGATAGTGACACTTTTTGGGGTAGTGTGGATTTACATGTTTTGGTGCTGCCACAACAACACTTTTTGATGACTGGTGGGATGGTTCTGATTAACGATTTCTCGGACTATGTTTTTGTTTACACTTGAATTAGAATGATGGTTCCCAAATCAATTGGGGAATATTCTCTTGTTTTCTGTTGAAATTCATTTTGAAATGAAAACGAAATGAAATGTAAAATGTAATCCAACCTAGTGCTTGCTGCTCCCTTGTCTTATAAAAGGGATTCTAAGGCTAGATACAAAGGGAGAGGGGTCAAGATGTTGAGAGGTTGGGAGGTTAATGTTATCACTGAGATTTGCAGCCGCATGCAAAGTTGAAAAGCTCTGCAATCCCTTGTAACATTGGACTAATTTCAGGTTGTGGGTACCCTATATGAAACTAGACCTTCGGATTATAGGCCAGCTTCCTCTATGGTCTTCTGATTATGGACTTAAAAAATTGATTGGAAAAGAGAAAAGGATTTAATTTAATGCAAAACTAGAAAAAAATGAACTATGGTGATGCACCGAAAGAAACTAATGTGCAGACTTATCTCACAAATGATTACCCAATACTTCTATTTGCACAACTTGGTCTAGTAGCTTAATCACCTGAATGTTTTAAACAAATGCCTTGATTAAATACAATTTTGAGGGAAAACATTATTTTCACAACTAAACTATTTAATCAGTTACATGCACAGTGTATAACCAGTGAACTTAAACTAAACTGCATAAAAATATCTATGAAGGAGACAGAAATATTAGAGGTCTCAAAAACTGAAAACACAATAATCCTTCCTTCAAATCCCACACAATAATGACACCTAAAATCTTTAAGGCAAAACTTGAAAATACTGGAAACCAAAGGAATCTTCTGCAAATCAAAAACTAATTAACCTATAAAAAATGTTGCATAATCTATTAAATTCTGAAAGCTGAGTTACATGAAGTCTCTTTGCTGAAGGCAAAGGCAGAAAAAAGAACTAGTGAAAAATGACTAAGTCATATCACTTTATACAAAAATTCTCTCCAAGGCATAAAGGTGAAACTAAAATTTAATTTCAGTGTGAAAACGCTAACTCCAAAGCAATCCACGAGTAGAAATAAAAATCTCCAAAAAGAAGGCCCAAACTCATGCAAAAATGAGTGCACCCAAGTTCAAACTAGGAGTTAACTCGTAACTAACCCATAGAGCACTCAAACTAAACTGAAAATCCCTCAAAAAGTGGGTCCAAGCATGTGAAAGCCACCTCATTTATGTTAATCCGCCCATGATGATTGAAACTCCATCCCTATATCGTGCATGATTAATCTTCAGTTAATAATCCCTGATTCTTCAGTTCCATCTGGATTTTTTGCATGATTTTTCTTAAAGAAGACTAAGTGATTAAATATTAAAAAAACCAATGTATGATTATTTTAATATTTAAATGTGCAAGGCCCTCCTTATTTTCATTTTAAATATTAATGTAATCGTACATTAATATCTAATTACAATAATAGCTTGAGTAAAATCATGCAGACATGCATGAGTCTAAGTGTTTATCACTTATAGAAAGAAAAAATGACTTAGTCATTTTAGTCTACTCCAATAATGCGCATGGACTCATGCAATAATTAGGTTTTTCTTGACTTTGGAAGTCATAGACCACGGGAGATAAATAAAACATAATGATTAAATTAAAATCATTAGTTAAAATCTATTCCCATGTTGACTTAGGGCAGGCAAAATCCTTCGAACCCTAATCATTCATTATCGTTTTGCATTGACTTCTGCCCTTCTTGAAGCTCTGCTGGGAGGAAGCCCCGCCATGAGCTCTAGGGTTTTCACAGGTTGGAGCTCATCATTTGAGACTTATGCTAGCCGATTTTCCATGAATAAGTAAGGTAAGTTGATTCCAAACTGTATTATGGCTTTTTTCCTTTGTTTCACAAACAAAAATGGCCTTTAAGGCTACGACAATGCATGCATTTCTCTAATTTTTCTCTTCATTTTTTTGTGCTTACTCTTTACTCTTTCCTTGGCCACCATTGGAGGTTGGTTTGAAGTTTTCTTGCAATGAAAAATGATGAAGAAACCCTTGGCTATGAGCATTCTTGATGGTTATTGACACTTTTGTTGTGTATCTTGGGCCACCATGGTTTTTTTGTCTTAAGCACTTGGTAGCCATTACCTGCGGATTTTATCCACTGTGAAACTGTATGATGAACTTTATGGGTATTCTCCAACCCGTGACTGTAGCTTGAGATATTTTGTGCTTAAGAAAAATTGGGTTTTCTCTACCTTGACAGTATAATGACATTCTGTGTTTTCTCCTTTATGAGAAACTGTAGCTTGAGACTCTGGGTTTCTTCTTCCTGCAGACCGCCATGAAATTTTTGGGTATTTGTTATTTTGAATGAAAAATAAAAGAAACCCTCACTTTTTTTTTCTCCAAGCTCTGTATGAAATCTTTCTTAGGCATGGACACTTCTTATGCATGACTATACTGTAGCACAAAATCTTGATTTACTTATATTTTCACTTGCGTTGATACTTTACTTTTGTTGTTTCTTAGAAAGAATGAACATGATTCTTTTCCATTCATGAAAAAATCTCAAGGTTTTAGTTTCTTTGTCATGGCCATCATAACATTCTCATAAATCTCTTTGTAACCCTCCATGCTTGAAATTTTGTAAACTCTTTCATGGGTTGCTTTTTCTGATTTGATGACTATCCACCTCTATATGGTTGTCCTTTGGAGTAGATATTGTTACCTTCACCTCCATGAACCTTGAGTTTTTCATAACTACCATCATCATATGGTTATACTTCTTTTGAGACGTTAAGAAATATGACTATCTCTTGAAATGTGACTACCTCTAATATTGGTATACTGCCATGTTTATTGTATTATTGACATTTTAATAGAGACTAGCCTTTGAACATCCTCCATTTGATCAATGTATGATTAAGTCTCATTGAGGTTGCTTATTGTCACATCTTCATTTTGCTGCACCCTTTGAAACTAATGCTCAAAAATTTCCAGCAAACAACTTGCTAAAGCCTTTATTTGAAAACTCAAATTTTGCTGCTCATATTTGCTCATGGTTGCTCATATGAAACTCTGATTGTTTGCTGCTCTTTATGACATAATTTTCTGCTCTGAGGGTTTCTGTGTCATATTGCCCTTCAAGATTCTATGCTCATATCTTTGTTGTCCTTGATCGACTTTTATACATGATGGCTGCCCTGCACTTATGATGATGATAGTCTTTGTTATGAACATGGCTTCTAGATTTTTCTTTTATTATTCAAATTTGTTGCTTCCTATGGCAGTCTATAAATGAACTATAGCATCAATGTATGCATTTTTTGACATGAACTACGTAAATGATGATGATACAAACAATAAAAGCATGATGTAAAACCATTAACAACATAAGATATGCATGCAAGCATGGTTCCTTTGGTGAAAAAACTGATGCTTCTTTGTTATGTTTTGTAAAGACAATAAATTGAAATCCTTTGCTTTTAAACATGTTGGGCTCAACCCTTGTGGGAGCCACATTTTAACTCACATGCTAAAACGTCAAATCATTTACGAGATATCTACTTGTTCCTACACATTAAACAAACAAGTTAGCAAAATAATTGAAGTTGAAAGCTTCCATTGAACTTTGTGCTCCCTAAACATTTTCTTTTCTGCCTGATCTAATCTTTTAATGAATTACCAATTGAATGTGTATTACATTTATGTTGGTAATGTAGGCATAAGGTAAGACATGATTCATCATTGCTCTAACACCCTCTTTTACAATCTTGTAGATATATTTAGAGGTCAGAGCTGCTACAATCTGGAGACACGACAACTGAAGACATCAAATATGATAGTGATTCATCATTCCAGGAAATGACGAATCACCTCCTCTCTTATCTCTCTATTATCTTTAGTTGTGTTGTACACATTTCCTTTTTCATATTCATTATTTGATAATAAAAATCAAATTAAGCTACTCCCATAGCTTGTGTGGGACTTTGGTTTGTACATTATGAATAAAGTAGAAAACATTATGCAATCTTATGATTTCTCTGTTACAACTAGTTGCATAATAATATTGAAAATTCAAAATGTAATCAGATTTATTTCAGCAATGAATACTTTAGCAAAAAAAATTATACCTTTCAATGATGAATACACTCAGCTCTGTCAATTTTGAGTTGTAGCTAAAAATAGGTAACAGTCAATAGGTACTTATTTTCAAAGGAAATAGATACAAGGGAAATGGGTACTAAGTTTTATAGTAATATGTTCTAGAAATGATTCAACCATATATATGCTTTTTATAAGCAATGCAGATAACTAATACTTAATAATAATAAAATGTACATTTTCTCTCCTATATGCAAATTATACAAGCTATGAATATGATAATTAATGGTTATCTTATTTGTCTTTGTTGAGTTCCAATAGATGTGTTATTTGATTCTTGCTTATCCATTCAAGGAATGTATGTAAATGCTTGAATTTAACAGTGAGTTTGATAAATTTTGTGTAAGGATGTTAGTAAGAGCTAATTATGGAAATAACTAGTGACACTATTGTAATGCAGTATTTTCTAGACTCTAGGTATTTTCTCTGAAATACAAAGTTGTTATCTAATCATATAGGTTTATGGTTTGACTATGTTTCCTAGAATATGGCACTGGCTTGGTATAGCATTCATACTCCAATTGGGGTAACTGAATCGACTGATGATCACATAATATAATTAAATTACTTGTTGATTTATTTTTTGGGTGTGTATGAATGTTAAAAGGATCATATCTTCTCTTGTTTAAGCTAATCATTACTATGGAAGTTTTCCAAACTTTCAAGGTATGGTGTTTTTAAAAATTTATGGAGAATCATTTGTTTTCTTTTTGTTTTGATACTTGATTCACACTGGTATCTATGAACACATTTGTTTAGGATTGCCCTCCTAGGTTTCATAAAGCCTGAAGTGAAGAAGTAAAGACCCAAAACCCTTTACTTATGTGTTGGCCAATCCTTACCCTTACTGATAATTGTCCATGGAAAGTTCATAGGTTTGTGGTGAGAATAAGTTTGGTTCTAAAAAATAACTAATAGAAAACTTCCTAAAGAATAGTTACTCTAAAACCTTTCAAC
>CM021103.1:76806068-76906764 GCA_007115665.2 Sequoiadendron giganteum | reverse complement strand
AGTAGGACCTATAAGTGCATTAAGGAGTCATTTTATAATAAGAAAGGGTCAATTTATTGATGACAAGACTAGGAAAGTGTGAGAGTTTGTTGCAACTCTTTACAACACTTTGAAATAGGACTTGGTAAGGAGTAAAAAGAGTTTTTTTAAGTGAATTATGATGGAAAGGTCTTAGAAAAGTGGTAAAATGTGTTACAACACTTCACAACACCTTTGCAAGACATCATTAGGTTTTGATTGATTTATAAGCGTTCAAGGCCTAATTTGAATGTGTTGGCCACATTAAAACATTAAATCTAGGCAAGATCAAGCCAAAATCCATAGAAAAAGGCCCAAATGAGTGTGAAAAATGATAACTTTTTTCTCCGTTACATTTAGCCCCCACTTTAGTGAGAGGGTGAGCTTGCTTCAAACTCACACTAAAGTAGCCAAGACATGCATATCGAGAGGGATCTGTATGTACTCATGTTGGAAATATGAGATAACAATAATCAAGAGGGATGATCAAGCCCCCATGATCAAGATCCCAAGGCAAACCAAACATCAACACAAAAGATCACACAAGAAAGTGATCTGAAGGAATGAAAAGAAAGGTGATGTCAGATCAAGCTTTCGCGACCATTTGTCTAGCTAGTTGTGGATTAGATATAGTTTGTTTATCTAAAAATATGTGTAGTCACTCTGAGGTGATGAAACTTATGGTTGTCCGTCAGGTGAGAAGACCAAAACGATGAGAAAAATACACTCATGGCCAGTATGTACTCACACATATGCAAGTGGCTATGGGGAAATTTGTGTCACTAGTTGGGCTTCCCTCTTAACCATACTAAAGTTATACCTCCTGATAACTTTAATAAGGTGCCACAAAAGAAAAGGTTTTGAGCTTCATGAGCAAAGCAAAGCTTTGTATGCTTGGAACTCGTGAACAAATGCAAGATGGCACCATAGGCATGCAATTTGTGTTATGCAAGGTGGCCATATATGCAAAATGCAAAATGTAAGATGCAAAATATAAAAGGTAAAAGGATTGTTCAAAGGATTCTTGCTTAGTTCATGTGAGGTCTTTAACTTAGGGAACATTGTGTCTAATGTCTCCAAGAGAGTACCAATCAAAGAATAGAAAATTCACAACTTAGGGGATGATGTGTGTCACATCAGGCCACTAAAAGGAATGTAATATGCTAAGATAGATCACTTTCATGAAGGACATTACACCCAATGTCATCCACAAAGCAACAAACACATCATATGAAATAGTAAGGCTACACTAAGAACCAAAAAAAAAAAAATAACTAATGCCAATGTATGCCCCCACTTTAAAGGAATTGCTGCACACCGTTTTGTGAGCAATTACTTTAAAGTAGCAAAATGAAAAGTGCAAAAAGAAAACAAGGACATGAGAGACAACTTGGAGAGCCCTATGACAAGTGATATGTTTCAAAGTAAGGCTACATCATGTAAAGAAAAAGAAGAGAAAAGGGGTTTCCCCCAAATTGAAAAACACCAAACACATAAGGGATCTATGGATTCAAGGTCAGTATGTTAATTTTTGCAATGTTTGTTTAGAGAGCTTGGAACTATCATCAACCCCTCAAATACATAGAACTAGAAGGACACAAAGAGAGTGAAAACAAAGAAAAAGAAAGAGTAATTTTGGGTCAACATGGAAGAGATATGGGGTGTCTCAATGCTTTGCATCGTACCCAAAAGGACAACAAAAGCAAAAGAAAAAGACAAAGAAGAAAAGAATTTTGGATCAACATGAAAGGGAAATTGTTGTCTCAATACCTTGCACCATCCCCAAAAAGAAGTAAATAAGTAATTTAAGAAAAATAAAAGGGGCATTTTGGGTCAACATGAAAGGAACATTGTTGTCTCAATGCCTTGCATCATCCCCAAAAGGAGGGAAAAATCCAAAGAAAAGGAACAAGAGCCTTTTAATTCAACATGAAAGGGACATTGTTGTCTCAATTCCTTGCATCATCCCAAAAAGGAGGGCAAAAGAAAAAGGAAAGGAACAAGAGCCTTTTGGTTCAACATGAAAGGGACATTTTTGTCTCAATTCCTTGCATCATCCCCAAAAGGAGGGCAAAAGAGAAAGAAAAGGAACAAGAGCCTTTTGGTTCAACATGAAAGGGACATTGATGTCTCAATGCCTTGCATCATCCCCAAAAGGAGGGTAAAATCCAAAGTGAAAAGTGAAAGGAACGTTACAACATATAGAATAATAAAGATACAAATAGAGGAATGCCACAAAAAGAGAGAACACCAAACAAAACAGTACGAGGAAACACATTACAAACAAACACACCAAAGAAAAAGAAAGAGACTAGTAATGCAAATGCAAGTCATATGCCTCCCAATCTTATTTATTGTAAAGATGCAGGTGGGCGATCGGCTAGAGGGACAAGGAAAAATGCATTACTAGGGAAAGGCTAGCAACTTCTTGCCCCCACTGAGTGCAAGGCAAGAATGAGCCGAGTGAGGGGATGTGAAGGATCATGTAATATTGAGAAGAGAATATTCTACAACCATAACATGATAGGGTGTGTGATAGTAGTTTATGGTTTGAGAGTGTATCAATTATCACCATCGAAATGATACTTGCTCAGTATTTCTCTCAAATGATGACACTCATCGCTTCTATGGCCAAGAACACGATGATATGCATAATGTGGAACATTAGCATCTTTAGGACATATCGCTAACCTATTCCTAGGTGGTAATATAATGAGTTCTTTGTTTAGGAGTATTTGCAATTTCCTCTCACATTTAGGTGGTGGAAAAAGAGGAAACTTGAGTTTCTATAATTTGTAAGGCCTCTTGCATCGACTAGATTCACCTTGTTCGTAAATGGAAGGAGTGGGAGGACCCACTAGGATCCTAGTTTCCTTATCATTTGCACTGAAGGTTTGTTCTTGAGGAAGAAGGATGTTCAAATCTGAGGGAGAATCAAAGATCACCGTGTCTTCATCACAAAGCCTTAGATATTCTAGAGGAGGCATGTCATTATGAGGGGGATCTTGATAGCCTATCCCCTTGGTAGTTTCATCAGATGATAATTTCTCATAAAATTGATGTATTTCATGTTCAGTTATTGTGTTACCTCCTTGTTTGCTTAGAATGGTAAAACCTTTACCATAGGTTTGTTGAAGGTTGATTTGAGTATTTTTCACTTGGTTGTTGTAAAATGGTTCAGGAGTTGCATGGTTAGAAGAACTAGGTTCACCTTGTGTAGGGAACTTAGGTTCTTTGTGTATTTCAGGATGTAGGTAACCAAATGTCTCAAGAGGTGATATGGTAGGAAGGGTTTGAGGTGTCATGGATGGGTAAAAGGATGTTTTTGTTTCAAGGTTGTCAAGGAAATCATTGAGAAATAGATTCATGCTAGCATCATCTTCTTCAATGATGTCAACATCATGAGGAGGACACACATTAGGAGTTGATTGAGCAGGAGTGGATTCAAGGTCATTAGGATTAGTTCCATGGCACAGCTTGACATGTCAACTAAGGATTTGAAAGACATCCATTTTTTTTGAAAGACATAGCCACAATGAAAGCAAATTAAAGACAAGAAATTGAATAAAACAACAAATCAGGAAACAAAAATAAAAATGCAATAGCATAAAATAGAAATGTAGAGGATGTGCTGAAAATGCCAAAAATTATAGTGCAAAATGTGTAGGTGGACTAAGTCGGCCAGTGTGGCGAATTAGTCCCAACAGTGATTTTTTTGATAATTTTTTTAAAGTTTTGAATTTTTTTTATATTTTTAGGCTTTTCAAATGCAAACACGAAATGAAAATGTAGAATTTTTGAACTTGTTTAATGAAAATACAATGCAGAATGTAGGCTAAACATGAGCTTTTTACTAATGCAATTGTAAAAACCCTAGAATGCAAAACCCTAATGCAATGTGAATGCAAGATTTTCTAGGATGCAATTGCACTTAAAATTAGAAGTTAAAAAGTGCTTGAAGGATGGGTTCACCAAAATGAATCATAGATTTTGAGGGAAAGGGGATGCCCTAGCACTTCTAGGGTTTTCTCCTGGAAGGAGAGAGTTCTTTCCACTCAAGAACCTAAGGGTTCATTCAAGATTAGGGTTTTAATGTGTGATGTGTGTGTATGGTTTGGAATGTGTCTAAGTATTTCAATCTAATGAAATGAAGCTATCTAATGAATGCAAACTAATGAAACGTAAAAGTATTGAAAACACTATGTAAAATGACCTAATAATGACCTAAAATGCATGCAAACTGTAACATAACTTAAAGAAGCAGAAGTGGTGCACCTAGAAACTGAAGGTTGATGAAGAGGAGCTCCTGAATCTTCTAGAATATGTTGTTGAAGGTCACTGGGACACTTACACAAATCTAGGCAACTTAGTCCTGCTTCGAGAAAACTTTGTCAGAATAGGTTTTGAGGAAATGGGTGTCTATATCTACATAGATCACTTTCCAAGCCTGATAGTGGGACTAATTCACCAATGATGGTGACTTATTCCACCTATAGCTTTCAAGAATCTCGAGACTGAAATCTATAACTATCAACCTATACTTTTATTTTTGACAGAAATCTGGATCTGAATCTTCAGATGTTGACCTACAAGTTGTCTTTAAGCTCATTTTAGGGTTTGTTGACTTGGAATGATGTGGATGGAAATATGACACCTTTTATCACCTTACTTTTTGACTAATCTGCATACAAAGTCTGCAAAAACCACTTGCAAAGAGGGGAAAAGGGATTAGGGTTAGAGAATAGGGGTTTGCCTTAGTCAAACCCAATTTTGGTAATAAAACCCTAGATAATGAAATAGAATGTAAAGGGAAAGATTATTGAATAAAATGCAAGTACAACAACTCACCAAACCCTTGTTGAAGAAGTTTGAAGATATGCAAGTGATCAACTCCAATGGATCGTGCTTGAATACATGATGCTTTCTTGAGAAGATAGATTGCTTGATTGCTTGTGAATATGGAGAGATAGAAGATGTAGAAGATAAGAGGATGAAAAATGAGGGAAAAACCCTTTATTTATACATATTATGCCCTAATTTCCTGAAAATAACACATCATAGGCTGACCTTAGGGTTTAGAAGACAATATCCTGCCAAATATTTGGATTAATTTTGATTTTTATGCCACATGGGACTAAGACGCCCAAGGTGGCGACTTAGTCCACTTAAGGAATTTTAAGTGGATGTAAGGAATTAAAGTGTGATTATTGTTGTTTAACGGGATTGTCTTTTGAAACACACTTAAGTAGGACCTATAAGTGCATTAAGGGGTCATTTTATCATAAGAAAGGGTCAACTTATTGATGGCAAGCCTAGGAAAGTGTGAGATTTTGTTGCAACTCTTTACAACACTTTGAAATAGGACTTGGTAAGGGGTAAAAAGAGGTTGTTTAAGTGAATTATGATGGAAAGGTCTTAGAAAAGTGGGAAAATGTGTTACAAAACTTCACAACACCTTTACAAGACATCTTTAGGTTTTGATTGATTTATAGGCATTTAAGGCCTAATGTGAATGTGTTGGCCACATTACAACATTAAATCTAGGCAAGATCAAGCCAAAATCCATAGGAAAAATCCCAAATGAGTGTGAAAAAGGATACTTTTTTTATATTACATGAAGCAATGTCATGGGCATCAAAGAAGCAACCCATAGTTTCTCTCCATGGCTAAAGCAAAGTAAATTGCAACAAATGCAAGAACATGCCAAGCTATTGGCTTAGAAGAATCCTTGCAGATTTGAATGAGCAACAAGAAGATGGTACAGCCATATTTTGTGACAATGTGTCTTCTATTGCCTTAACCAAGAATCTTGTCTTTCATGGATGAAGTAAGCACATTAAAATCTGCTACCATTTCATAAGGGAGTTGGTGGAGCATGGAGAGATTGAACTTCAGTACTGCAGATATGAGCAGCATCTTGCTGATATTTTCACAAAGGCATTGTCAAAAGACTCCTTTGAACGCCTAAGAGATAGGCTTGGTATGAAGGAATGCACCAGAACTTTAGTTCTAGAAAACTCAGAAAAGCGTCGATACACCAAAACTTGTGTTCAGGAAAACTTTGAAAAGCGTCGATGCACCGAAACTTTGACTTAGGAAAACTTAGAAAAGTGTCAATGCACTAGAAATTTGATTCAGGAAAACTCTAAAAAGCGTTGATGCACCGAAACTTTGGTTCAAGAAAACTCAAAAAAGCATCGATGCACTAGAACTTCGATTTAGAAAAGAGCATGAAATCTGAACAGGTGCAAACAGGATTGCACCAAAAACCTTTGCTTCGAAACTTTTACATCGAAAGTTTTGAATGGTGATGAAAAACAAAATGGCTCAAGATTAAGGGGGAGTGTTGGATTTTCTAATCTTGAGCAGCTTCGAGCAAGTGCATTTAATTCATAGTCAGAATGATCCGTTGGGATCCTCCTCCCTTTGTCGTGTCTGACAACCCTACTGACCAATTAATGTTTTTGGCAGCAAATTAATTCTGGTAGGTGATTTTGAAATAAAGCGAAAGTTTTGGAAAAGGGCAAGAAAGACAAAAAGAGAATAGAATGTTTTCTTAGTAAGACAAAAGATAGAAGAGTGCAACAAAAGACAAGGAGGAATGTTCAACAAAACATAACAAAAGAAGGGAATTTTCAGGAGAACCTACAACAACAGAAGACTTTGACAAAGGATAGTGCTCCCGAATATTTATAGAGGTCAGTGCTTCAAAATATTTTTAGCAACACACAATTAACTCTAGTGCACCAGAATATGCACAATTTTTGTCTGAATAATATTCAGAGCCTTGCTTTGATTTTGTATGTAAACTTTTTGGAATATAATTTTTTTGGGTATTTTTGAATGAAATAGAAAATATATTCTCCCTCCTTGTCTTGTTGTCTCTTTCTTTGGTTTGTTGTGTGTGTTTTCATCTTTGCCCACTTCAATTGGGATCTTTTGCCAACATTTAGTTTGTAATGTAAAGTAGCTTAAAGTTATTTTAAGTTAATTTATTTTTTCCTTTTGTTTTAGTTATACTTTGTTTCGAGAAAATTAAATATAAAATCCCATGTAGAATGTCAGTAATAGATTGTATTATTTTTTATTTTTTTATTTAGAATTATAAGGTAGGATTCCATGGAGTGGCCTCCCATTCTTATGACACAAGTGTCACTATGAAAGATAAATTTTATGTATAGAATGAAGTTAAAACTTCATGTTGAATGTTAGTAGCAGATTGGATAACTTTTAATACAAGATATGTCCTATTATATCTACCTGGTATTGTAAGGTAGTTAAGATTTGGCTTCGATTTATTGATGATTAGTATTGATCTCAAGAAGTAATAGTATTGTGTATGATGCAAAGTGTTATTTAGTATTGCCCTTATAAATTGAGGAAGTTAATAGATCTAGTTTCATTTCAGTGATTGTAAGTAAGTAAACCTTTAAAATATACTTAAGATTTTGTTTGATAAGGGAATTGAACCCCAAACATTTGGAGGCACATTTAAGGATGACCTGAATTATCTAAAATGATCATGTTAGTTGTAGCTTGGCATTTAAGCTATTGAACTTATATCTCAGCAGTTGGGGGGAATTTACATTTTTTAACTTATGTTGTTTAAGTATCGCCTAAACTTGGTTTTAGAACTGAAAGATAAATTTTGTAAATAGAATCATCGTGTTGAATATCAGTATTAGATTGCATATGTTTTGTACAAACAAGTCACGTTATATCGACATCATAATGTAAGGTAGTTAAAATATAGGTTTCATTTTTGTTGATGGTTAATCTTGTATGTGATTTTTGGTAATATTGTTCTTGTGTGATCATGGAAAAGCACTGAAAGGATGTGTGGGTTTTAGAAACACATTTTAATTGACACGTTACAATTGTAGGTATGGTATGTCTGCAAATGCACAATTCCTTGACACAATTATATGTAGGGAAAACTAATCAACTATTAGCATTCATGGATATTCTTGATAGAAAATATGATTCTGTACTAAAAATAAAAAGTATGAAAGATCATAATTTTGATTGTGTAAGTATTTTTGCATCAACATTTCAGATCACACTCAGTGATCCATCATCAAGGATCACTGAGTGTGATCCGAAACGTTAATGCAAAAAAAATTACACAATCAAAATCTAGAAATAATTTGTAACATTCTCTATGGATTGTGAAAATCTACTATCACAGATCATAATTTATCTAATGTATATAAATTTATATTGTTATATAACTAACTAATTATATAATATTAAAATATGTTTAAATTTTACCTTCAATTTCCTTTCAGCATATCCCTTAAACCTCCTATAGGTGCAAATGCTAATATATGTTATTCTTGCACTTAATTCAACCTACGTTTGTGTATTAAGTTGAAAAAAAATAGCAACTTTATTTTTCAATCATTTTAGCTCAAATGATCTAAACCGATCATAATTTATATTAGTTTTCTCATCCTTCACAAGATTGTAGATGCTATTTTGTTCCATAGATAGAACCACACCTTTAATCCAAACTCAATTTTAACTCAGCATAAAATGACTTTCACCAAATTGAACATTAGGAATTGCTTGCACACCAAAATATTCACTTAAAACACTAAAACATCAACTAAATAAAATTATTTTCAAATATAGTAGAACCACAAAATCAAAATAAAATAAACATAAAATCTAATATATAACTTAACTAAATTAATTATTTTTAAAAATATATTACAACTTCTAATATAAAATAAAATGGACACCAAACCTCTCATCAATCCAACAACTTTTATTTTTTATTTTACTAAATGCTCCCTATGTTTTGGTTATATTTTTCTAGATATTTTCTAGAATGTGCTTATAATGTGTGAAAATTTCCATGCATGTGAAATTCATTGGATCTTGTCAATCCATCTTTTAGTCAAATCAAATAAAAAAATCAAAGATGTATTTGTAAAATTTGTGAATATTCTCACACACATGGAAGTCACTAAATCATAAGTACTTCCAATGTTTGTGGATATTTTCATACACATGAAATTAATTAGATCTTGTCAACACGTCTCTCAATTAAATCAAATAAAAAAATTCAAAGACATATTTATAACATTTGTGGACATTCATACACATGACAATCATTAAATCTTATTTTAGAAGATGTGCTTCTAACGTTTGTGAATATTTTTATACACGTGAAATTTATTAGACCTTGCCAACCCATCTCTCAATTAAACCAAATAAAAAAATCAAATATATATTTATAATATTTATGAACATTTTCATAAACATGAAAATCACTAAATCTTATTTTCTATGACGTATATCTTAATTTGTGGATATTTTCATACACATGAAATTCATTACATCTTACCAACCCATCCATTTTCATACACATAAAATCACCATATCTTACCCACCCATCTTTTAGTAAGTCGAGTAAAGTCAGAAAATGTCTAAAAGTCCGTGTGTCCAGTCAAAAAAAAGTCTATTTTCTAATATGTGTTTTCTAAGGCGTGTTTATAACGTCTGTGGATATTTTCAGCCACTCATCTCTCAGTCAAGTAAAAAAATCAAGAGGGAGAAACTGGTTTACATTTTTGGAATTTAAATATTTTAAAACTTTCATTGACCAGTTCATGGTGATTGGTGATCAATAATGTCCTCTAGTTAGAGTTAGCATGCACACAAGTTAATTTATATATGGATACAACCATTCATATTATTTTTAAGCGAGTGTAGATTGTTCGACATGTATTCAGTCCGATACCAATTAGCCATGCAAATTAATCCCTTGGCTGTGCATTTTCTTCTCTTTTATCTTAAGTTGTGCTCCTCTGCACATGCCAGTGACAATGGTTCCTTTAACGATGAGCAGGCTCTCCTTGCCTTCAAGAATTCCATCACTTCTGATCCAAACAAAGTGTTATCATCTTGGGATGCCAACACTAACGTCTGCAACTGGACAGGCATTTCATGCAATAAGCTGATGAGGGTGTCTAAAATTAATCTTGGGAGTATGGGTTTAGTGGGTTATATTTCTCCTTTCTTGGGAAATCTTTCCTTTTTAAAGTCTTTAAATATCTCCGATAACTTTTTCCATGGTTTTATTCCAGATCTCGGCCAGAAGCTTAGCAATCTGCAAGAACTGCGCCTCAGGCTGAATCAGCTTAGTGGGGCAATACCAACATCTCTAGGAAATTGTTCCGATCTGCAAACACTGAGTCTGGGAGAGAATCAGCTTAGTGGGGCAATACCAACATCTCTAGGAAATTGTTCCAAACTGGAACGTCTTGACCTCAGACTCAACAGTCTCACTGGCACAGTGCCTCTCCAGTTGGGTAAGTTGAGCTCTCTCCAACGTCTTTCACTGTTTGGTAACTTCCTCACCAGCTCTAGGACTTTGCCGTTTCTTGCAGCTCTTATTAATTGCTCTTCCCTGCAAATTTTATACTTGGGTTCTAACAATCTTGCGGAGGATTTGTCCCCTTCCATTGGCAAGCTTAGCAATCTGCAAGAACTGAGTCTGTGGGGAAATCAGCTTAGTGGGCCAATACCAACATCTCTAGGAAATTGTTCCAAACTGGAATTTCTGGACCTCAGTTTCAACAGTCTCACTGGTACAGTACCTCTCCAATTGGGTAAGTTGAACTCTCTCCAACGTCTTTTACTGTCTGATAACTTCCTCACCAGCTCTAGGACTTTGCCGTTTCTTGCAGCTCTTAGTAATTGCTCTTCCCTGGAAACCTTATACTTGGGTTATAACCATCTCGCTGGGGTTTTGTCCGCTTCCATTGGCAAGCTGTCTACTAAACTAGATGTTTTGTCCTTGCAACAAAACCGTTTAAGAGGGAGCATACCTCAAGAAATTGGGAATCTTACCAACTTGACGTTGATTAGCTTTACTGGCAATGAATTCACTGGTCCCATTCCTTCTACATTAGGAAGGCTTAAGATGCTAGAGAGGTTGTATCTGGACCAAAACAAATTGCAGGGACCCATTCCTAGCGAGATTGGTGCCTTTGGTAAGAGGCTAGGGCTACTTTCTCTCTCATTTAATCTACTTACTGGACAAATTCCTCAGACTATTGGCAATCTTCCCCAGCTAAGGCGCCTTCAACTTGATAACAACCGATTTGTTGGAAAGATACCTGCCAATCTTGGTAAAAGTCTGACACTAGAATTACTTGACTTATCCCATAATAATCTCACTGGAAACATACCACCAGAAGTTGCAGGCCTAGAAAATTTACAATTTTACTTCAATCTGTCTTGGAATTCACTACAAGGAAGCCTGCCAGCTGAAATCGGTAAAATGGCAATGGTTCTTGGAATAGATCTATCGGGAAATCAATTATCTAGTGTCATTCCAAGTACTATTGAAAGTTGTATTGGACTTGAATATCTCAACCTCTCTCATAACATGTTAGAAGGCTATATTGATTCAGTTTCCAAGCTGAGAAATCTCGAAGCATTGGATCTTTCCAACAACAAATTGTCTGGTACAATACCAGATTCTCTTCAGAATCTAACGGTACTGAGGTTTCTGAATGTTTCATTCAATTTGTTCAAAGGAGAAATTCCTAAAACGGGACTGTTTAGAAGACTCACGGCGTCATCATTCAGAGGAAACCCTGGGCTCTGTGGGCAATGGATATTTTCATTACCAGCTTGTCCAAGTGCAGAGTCATCTGGAGGCCCCTGGCACTTCCATAAACTGTTTATATACATAAGTTCTGGTATCTCCTTTCTAGTCGTATACTGCTTATATGTTTCACTTTTGTACAAATATTTCTTTGGGAAGGCAAACGTGGAACAACCATCAATAGAGTGTCCACATCCTCGAATCTCATATAAGGAGCTTAGTAATGCAACTAATGAATTTGGCAAGGGCAACTTGCTAGGAGTTGGTGGTGTTGGCTCTGTATATAAAGGAGTTTTGGATAATGGAACATTGATAGCTGTTAAGGCTCTCAATTTGGAGAATGAAGCAGCTCATAAAAGTTTCAACATTGAATGCCAAGTGCTCGGTAAAACCAGACACCGAAATATAATAAAAGTCATAACCTCATGCTCTAATCTTGACTTCAAAGGTTTGGTTTTTGAGTTCATGTCTAATGGAAGCCTGGAAAGGCATTTGCATTGTGATGCTGGCAAGTGTAATATTGGGGATGTCTGTAAAATGAATTTGCAGACAAGATTACAGATAGCCATGGACGTTGCCCGTGGCTTGGCATATCTCCATCATGATTGTTCAATTCAAGTTGTTCACTGTGATTTGAAGCCCAACAATGTACTTCTGGACTTCTATATGACAGCACATATAGCCGATTTTGGAAACGCTCATATACTATCTGAAAATTCTATGCATTCATTTTCAGCATCAACAACACTGAAAGGTGGTCTAGGCTACATTGCCCCTGGTAAACACTTATTTTTCATGACTTGCTCTGTTGCTTCAATTTCATTATTACTATTTCGATTGGTGAAAACTAACATGGGTTTAATACAGAGTACGGAGTTGGTGCAAGGATTTCAGCGAAGGGAGATGTTTACAGCTATGGAATTCTGTTATTGGAGATGTTAACAAGAAAGAGGCCAACCCACCAGATGTTTGTTGATGGACTCAACTTGCGCAAGTGGGTTAGTATGGCTTTCCCCGATAGGATTTCAGAGGTGGTTCATGATAGCTTGCTGTTGTGCAATGAAGGTGTTACAGATGCTACATGCAAATGTCTTATTCAACTGATTCGAGTAGCCTTGTTGTGCTCAAAAGATTCGCCAAAAGACCGACCAAGTATGGCCGAAGTTGTGGAGTTGTTGGAATGTATTGAGGGCATGTTTGACGGGAGTAGAATAGATTCTAAATATCAATCTGATCTGTACCAAATGGTAAGCAGCACAAGATGGGCAGGAAATCTTGTTAAGGTAGGAAAGGGTCAAAGTACTTCTACATTGCAGTCAACTTCCTAAGTTATGATGTAAACTGTTCACCACCGAATCAGGGAAACTGACTTTCCAATAATGGTAGTGGTTTAAACTGCCCTGCTATTCTGTGAAAGGAGATACAAATGTCAATAAAAAGTTTGATAAACTTTTATTTACAATTAAAAGTTTGATTAACTTTTATTTACAATTAAAAGCTTGATTGATTTTTATTTATCTTGGAGAGCTCAATTAGGAATTTGCTGCTGTCTGAAAGTTGTTTTAAGCTATATTTAGCAATGCTATTTTGTAATTATTCTAGGTTACTGGTTTGCAGGACTTTGTTGGTTTTGTCCTGATCCACTCCAGCTACTGCTTCCCACCAGTGTTATACAGCAGAAACTTGAAAACAATTAAAAGAAAATAGAACCTCAGAATTTACTGAAATCTTCAGATTGCAAATACGGAGCCAAGTTGAGATTGTGCCACAACATAAAAACAGATATTATTGAGCCACATAGGCAACGTTCACCAAACACGGGCAGTGACAGCAATCACATTGAACAAAACAACCACCAATCTGGAAAGCAAATTCAGCAACATTAAACCTTCTTGAATTCAGGAAGAACAAAAGAAAATCTGATTTGTTCAAACAGTCCTCCAATCAGAAGTTTATTTTGACATCAGACATCCAATGAGACTTTATTGCATCACCTATCCAATAAGAAAATTTTGCAGGAAGTACAGGATCAGGCGAATTGTCTAAACCAAAGGATTTTAGATAGAAAATTTGAAGATGCAGTCATAGTTGAAAAACTAACTCAATCAATGTATGGTTATAAAAAGGCAGAAAATGAAGATGAGATGGTGAAAATATTTAGAAGCATATTTGATTAAGTTTTGGCACACCCAATAGCTAATTTGATAGAGGAGGTGATGAAGAAAGTTGTAAACAACACAATACTGATGGAAAAATATCAGAAGATAGCTAGGGTCAAGGTAGATAAGGTAGCTTCAATTTTGGTAGAGCACACTTCAATCAAGTACAAGTGGAAACTGACACAGAGCTTCCCAAGGGAAGAGATGATCAAAATACTGGTTGAGTTCTTTGAGTTTGGTAAAAGGAAAGATACTTTGGATAAGGAATTCAACTAATTTGCAGATGTAAGAACATGCAACAATTTCAGTGCCAGCTTTGAACAATGTACATTGTGTTGCTCTAAAATTGTTTCTGGCTATCACTCTTATGTTATTGTTTTTGACATAGTTGTTGAAAAACAAGAGGCAGAAAAAGAACAAACACAACTTTAATTCACATTTTAAACATTAAAATTAAGAAATTGAAACATACACACAAGACCCAACAAATTCAATATTATATTAATTCTTCTAACATATTTCTTTTGTCATACAGAGCTTCGGCTCTTCTCTATTACAATCATGCTACTTCAGAGAAAATTCTTCCTTCGATCATCCTTCTAATTTCACCTTTTTCAAATACTTCAAACTTCTGATACAATATATTTTCTTCTGGTCTTAAGAGCTTTTCCATCCTCTAACTGTGTATTAAATTCTCACCTTCAAAAATTTCGGCCACATAAATAGGACAAACTCAGAAAAAGGAATACAAGGAATTAATTACAAAAATGACAATTAAGATAACTCCGTTGTCATTGTCCACATCGTAATTAAAAACATGTCTGGAATCTTATTTAAAACAGTCCTAACGAATTGAAAAGCAGCCACATCAACCGCCACCAAAATACAAGCTTTACCGTAATACCGCGCAAGGAGTGAGACTGGCCTGCGGTATCACGAGGAACCGCCCTACCGCGAGGGGCACCAAGTACAGCCGCAGGATCACGGTGTAGCCAAGAGCTACTGCGCTACTACGAGGAGCCGAAGATGAAGCCGCGGGGACACGGTGAAGCAAGCAACAAAGGAACAGCACTACCGCGGGAGGAGAGAGACGATTCAGCGGCAAGGTGGTGAAGGCGAAGAAACGAGGAAACTACACTACCGCAAAGGGAGACGAGTGAGGCCACGGTGCAGCGGTAAACCATGCCACCGTGGATGGTAAGATGATAGGCCACGAAAATGTGAGGAGCAAGGAAATACTGCGCAACCGCGGGGAGCTGGCAGGCAGGCTGCGGTATGGCGGTAATACCGCGAGTGATGGAATAGCCTATGGCGGTAACGAGGGGAGAAGGGAGGAACGCAAAAGTTGGAATTATTTCCAACACTCCCCCTTAATTTCAACTTCTGCCTACACGATACCCAAAAAAAATCATTTAATAACTTTTCATTGCACATCCCAAATTCCTTCTCGAATGTTGCGGCATTCTTCAACTTCTCCTCATTATCCTCTTTTTGACTTAATCGTTCTTCTTCATCTTTCACTGATTTTTTTTCTTTTGAACGACAGCCTCATGTGCCTTCTCTCTCAGCTTCTTTCTTTGATCTCTACGATCTCTTCAGAATCTTCTATATCAATATCCTTTTCTTCAGCTACGACTGGATCTCTTCTTTCTTTATAGCTCTAACTAGTTCTTCATCCTTCCATCCGACTCTAGCAACTCTAACATCCTCATCAAAGACAACAACTCAACTTCTTTTGGCTGCTACTGCTTCTGTAGTTCCATCATTTTACTGACATTCTGATCTTTTCTTTCATCTTCTTTGGTCAATATCAAATCTTTCAACTATGACACTAGCAATTTTCTTTCAATCAATTGAGCCTTGAATATCAGCTGCACTGATAGCAATCCATTTTTCTTTTTCTGGAAATTTCTCTAATCTTGCTCTTACCTTGACTTCTGTCAATTTATCAAGAAAACATTGTTTCAATACATTTCTTCAACCATTGATATCTTTGTTTTTCTCTGAGGATTGCGGCCTCTTTTAGACTGTCATCCATAATCTTTGCTCTCCTTCAATCTTCAACTCTTCTTTTGCAACTCTTCATTATATCATTTGTTGTAACTCATTCACAAACATCATCATGCATCAATTACTAATTGTTACCATCTGAGCTGCTACTCATACCTTCTACCATTATATTCTCAGATAGAGGTGGTTTCAGATTACCACAAACTAACTGTAATAGATTCTTTCAATGACTTATTTTTTATTTTCTCTTAATTCTTCCCATAGTGGCACACTACTGGTGCTAGGGAATTCTGTTATTTGTTTTATCTTTGTCTTCATTCTTGCTTTACAAAATGTTGTTGCATTTCACTGTATTGTTTATTTCTTTCCTTGTCCTGCATTTTCAACACAAAAATATCTCTTTTTCAAAAAGGAACTCTTCACATTGTGGTTGTTGCCATACAACCCATGACACCTCTTAACTGTTGTAAGTTTTCAAACTTCTCCTTGACCCAAACAATTTTCGTCCTCAACAATTTCTGATTACCTTCAAATTCTTCAAGCAAAAATCAATCTCCAGATCTTCAATATTCATTTTTTGGGTATGTGTAGGATCATCATGGAAAAAACGGGCCCTTAAGTGGCAATAAAATTCAGAAAAATCAAAGTTAGGAAACTTGACGTAAAAATTTGAATAAGTTATCTATATTATTTCAAAAATATGTAAGAATAGAGTTTGTAGAAAATTGAATTTAGTTTCTAAACTACTAGGTTTAATTTTATTTTTTTTAATCTATTTGGTGAAAATTTGAAATTTCAATGCAGTAGTACTTAAATTTCAGGGAATAAATAAGAAGTAGGTGTCTGTCTGACCACCCTTACCACAATAAAATGATAATATATTTTTATAATATTTTAGATATAAGAGGAGGAGTCATGTCCCGATGTGATGCATATTTTTTTGTATTTTTTTCCAAGTAAATAATTAATTATGATTTTTTTATTACAACTTTTAAAAAATATAAAAATTTGTATGTCTAACCACCTTAACTTGGTAAAAACTTCATGAAATTATTATTATTATTATTTAATCCATAGTATGCAAAGCATAGAATGTGGCGCATGTTTCAGATTCAAAAAATGTGATACTGTTTGAAAGCTATAGATTTTTTTCAATCAACCTATCAATCAGGACTTTAGTCGTAATTCAAATTGAAAATGAATAATAATTATTTATAAAATTCAAATTAAAGAATAATTTATATTGGTGGAAAGTTGAGAATCTCCTTTAAAAACCCTTTTCGTTTCATCAATTTTGGGTAAAAAAAAACGTTGTCAGCCACATGGGTCATCATATCACTTACATATCGCCACTTTTTGGCCCATCATGATCCTGCACGTACCCTTCTGTGACCTTTGTTCTCCAAGTTTGGAATGTCTTTTTTCTTAGGCTCTTTGTTCAACCCTGTCTCCTTGAATTTGGACGTATCTAGATCAGCAATCTCCACCGACGGTCTTTTCTTAATAGGAAAATCATCTTTCGATTTTTTTTTATTTTTTTAAACCTTTACAATTTTCTTTCTTGACAATCTTCTTATGCCTGCTTTTCAAAACATCTTTGAGCATTTCTTTAACTGTTCATTAACACCTGCTGCTATCCCAAACTTGAAGTTTTGTTGTAGTAGCTTCAGCTACATTTCTAAATCTTTATATCGCTTTACACATGACCAATCTTCACTCAAACTTGGAAGCTCTTGTGACTTTGTCTTGCATAACTTTGTTCTGTGATTGCAACACTATTTACTAACTTTTTCAAGTCTGTCAAACCTTTTCAACACACAATAATGATGTTATTTATTTACCTTCAACTCCAACAGCAGTTTCAACATCTTTTGTATCAATTCTTCAAAACATTAACATGGTAGTTTCTATATCTTCACAATCTGAAAGTGTCTCATTAGACAACAATTTATTTTCATTCAAAACATTTTTCATTCCTTGTGAACATTCATACCTCTCAGAATTTTTATTAACCTTCACATATGAGCACTTGTACAGTCTTTTGAACATACCTGTTAGCTTCTACCAACTTGATTCACAAATCCATCCACAGTCCATTTTTATGCATTTTGAAACAGATTCATTCTTTGACACTTTATTCCATCACATTTCCTCACAATGATTTTTTGAACCACAAACCCTGCAAGGGTTTAAATCCCAACAAATATCTTTGGTGTGTCCTTTCTTATGACAATGAGAACACGAGTTCAACAATATTCATTTCACGAACAAATTTACCTACATTTGTAGCACCATTTCCCTTTCCTGCGACATATCTAAGACCTTCAAACTTCGGCCTCATTGTAGCCTCAATTAACTCTCTCATTCCTTGTTCTTGTTTGCCTTGTGTAACCCATTATTTTCATAATTTTTAACCCTGCATTCTCTTCAAAACAATTAACATCTTTTGTAGATTCTAACACACCATCACAGCTAGCCATATTTGCAAATTCATCAACATGTTCATCTTGACATTTTTCATCACCATTATTTTCAACAAGAACAAATTTTTCAAATGAGGAACACAAATCTGTTGTGTCACATGAGACATCACAAACTGAAGATTTTGTTTTCACACATCAATCACATGCTCTTAATTTATCATTTTCTTCTTTCAAATTTGTGATTTCCTTCAGCTGTAAATAGTTTTTCTCTTCTACCCTTTTCAAGATTTCTTCCAAATCTTCATTCTTTTCCTTTATTTCTTCAAACACCTTTCTTCGTTGTTCAAACTCCTCATTTCTTTGCTTAATCTTTTTATAGGATTTCAACCTCTCTTCTAGCTCTCCATTTCTAGCTTTAACCTTTCTTAGTTCTTTCTCAAGATCATCATTTTCTTCTAACAATAAATAGTTCTCTTTCTGCATCTCTTTTATTTTTTCAAAATAACACTCATTGTTTTTTTTAACAATACCCAATTCATCTTTAAGCAAAATTAGTTCTTCCTCTAAAACATCTTTTGCAGATGCCAAATTTTCATTCTCTTTCTTAACCCTCTTTCCTATTTTCCCCATTTGTAACAGGAAGTTTCAACTTACCTTTTTAATCTCGTGACTGGAATTCAGCAGCTGGGTCTGCAAATCTTTGTTTGTTTTGGAAACTGGTATTCTGCTCAATCTTTAGCACAGCCTCTTCCTTTTTTTTTTACAGCAACTATCTTCACAAATCTAAAATCCTCCTTGTAACAACTTTTTTTTCTTATGGGCTTTTGCACAACTTCTCTTGTGACAGTAATTTATACTCTTTGTCTTCAGAACACAACTCTTTTGGCTCTTCTCAGCAATTTTCTTCAAGCATTCTTCTTCTTTCTTTTAATATACACAACCTCCTATTTACATCTCTCAACAACTTGTTAGAAAAAACACTTCCTAGGCTTCAAACACATTCTAAATCTCCCTGTCAGCTAAACTAGCTTCAACTTTTTGCAAACATTCAACCTTTTCTAATATCTTCCTTTGGAATGGATTCTCACTTACTCAATGAATTATATAGTGAATAATTTATTTTCTACTGACAAAGCACTTGTGGCTTCCCAAAGCGATAACCTCCCCCCTTTTAAAAAAAAAAAATTTCTTATCAACTCTCTTCACAAATTTCTAAACCCAAACAAGCTTCTCAGATTTTGCAAACATAATGCTCTGAGACACCCTATGGGTTTTTCTTAGACACAGAACCCATATAACTCTACTCTCAATGAGCCTGAATGACACTGCTCTGATACCACTTTGTTGAAAAACAGGAGGCAGAAAAAGAACAAACACAGCTTTAATTCACATTTTAAACATTAAAATTAAGAAATTGAAACATACACACAAGACCCAGCAAATTCAATATTATATTAATTCTTCAAACATATTTCTTTTGTCATACAAAGCTTTGGCTCTTCTCTATTACAATCATGCTACTTCAAAGAAAATTCTTCCTTTTATCATCCTTCTGATTTCACCATTTTCAAATACTTCAAACTTCTGATACAATACATTTTCTTCTACTCTTGAGAGCTTTTCCATCCACTAATTGTGTATGAAATTCTCACCTTCAAAAATTTTGACCACATAAATAGGACAAACTCAGAAAAAGGAATACAAGGAATTAATTACAAAAATGACAATTAAGATAACTTTGTTTTCATTGTCCACATCGTAATTAAAAACATGTCTGGAATCTTATTTAAAACAGTCCTAACAAATTGAAAACCAGCCACATCAACCTCCGCCAAAAAACAAGCTTTACTGTAATATCGCGCAAGGATTGAGACTGGCCTGTAGTATCGTGGGGAACCACCCTACTGCGAGGGGCACCAAGTATAGCCACAGTATCGTGGTGTAGCCAAGAGCTACCGCGCTACCGCGAGGAGCCGAAGATGAAGCCGTGGGGACGCGATGAAGCAAGCAATGGAGGAACCGCGCTCTCGCAGGAGGAGAGAGATGATTCGGTGGCAAGGCTGTGAAGCCGGAGAAACGAGGAAACCGTGCTACCACAGAGGGAGACAAGAGAGGCTGTGGTGTGGCGGTAAACCATGCCACCGCGGTCGGTAAGATGATAGGCCACAGCAAAGCGGGGAGCAAGGAAATATCGTGCAACTGTGGGGAGCTGGCAAGCAAGCTGCGGTATGGTGGTAATACCGTGGTACCGCGAGTGATGGAATAGCCTATGGCAATAACGAGGGGAGAAGGGAGGAACGCAGAAGTTGGAATTATTTCCAACAATAGTAAGGAGCTAATTATATCCTTGGTTTTCAACACTATCGAGTTATGTTGAGCACCGCCATTATCAACCCCTCATTCTTTGTTCCTTAGATTGGTAGCTCAAATGCAAGTAGAAAATACTACACAATCCTTTTGTTGTCATAGAAACTCTCAAAACAGTTGATTTGGAAACATACAAGGTTTATTACTCTTTCTTAACATAGGAATCCTTGTTTTCTTAACATGTTTACAGAGATTTAACTATAAATCCTTACACAACATATGATGGTGGCTATGCAGATCACAACTATTGTCCTAGTGACTTTCCTATTTATTATGTATACTATATTTTTGGCATGTACTCTGCACACATATGTATGAAGCACAACTCCATTAATTGTTGCTAACTTAAATGATCAAATTTAATAATATCTTGTACATATTAATGGTGTTACACATTGTTATTGCGTTATGCTTTAATGGATGTCCAATTGATTTCCCTTTACAGTTTTATAAGTCAGGTTCCCATACCCAGTTCCAAATCTTCCATTTTCCTACACACCTATAAGATATTGGATGCATTTAATTATACTAATAATTAGTCATATATTTTCATTATAAAAAATTGTCTATTTTTATTACAAATGTTATGTGTCTAAAAAAGATAAACAAAAAAATCTATGTTAGCCTTTGATAGGAACTTCGTTGCCCTATAACCCTTATTTTGAATTTATTTTCTAAACCACAATGTAGGTGTTTGAGTTTAAAAATATATAGAGAGAGAGAGAGGCACTTATAGTGATTCTCTATAGTATATTTTACCATTTTACTACTTGTATTCTAGATATAATTATGAGACAAACAATGTTGCCATTCATACTTGGGGAGAATATAGGGATGAGCCTACATTGAAAAATAATGTTGATCTTGTTCATGTCTTCCTGGTATTGCAAACATAAAGAAAGGTGTTGATATAGCAAGAGGGAGATGATACTATTTAAAAGGTGGTGATGTTTTTCTTAATAAAGCATTAATAAGTTTTGTCCTTATATTTTTGTGAAAGTGTGTTCACTGTTACAAACACCTTTCTTCACGAGGAAGGAAATTATGGCAGAATGTGCTCAACTAGCACAATTGGATGAAGATAACTAGAGACGGTGATGATAAGTATTTATTTAATTAGTCATTATGTTCTTATCATCGAGGTGATTGGCTTCACCCTACAACACTACCCATAAGGTATGCAAGATATTCTTCCTGTTTGGAAAAGAATTAGGCTATACTAAGAATTTTTAAAGTGTACCAATTTGAAAAATTAGAACAATTTTGCATAACTAGCCCAAATGGAAATGGCTATGGGGAAATGTATGAGGAAATGCTTACAAAAAATTAAGACTTCTATAGGGAGCTAAATATTCCGTATTGGATTTATTTTTATTTTTTCATATGCTTTAAATGATGTTGCATGCCTTTGTGCTAGTGGTCTTATGACAATGCTCTATTATTTAGACTTATTCTTCACTAGTATTCAGATAACTAAACATTATTCATTATTGTAATATTATAAGTTATTATAATTTATTATTAGTTTAGTATCTTAAAATGTATTACCAGGAGATATTTTTTGTCATAGTTTAAAAGTAAAATAAATATTCTTAAAATCAAGTTGTAGAATTCTATTTAGAGTAGGGTTAATTTTCACAATTCATTAATTTTTGTGTCAATATGTAAGTCTCAACAAATAAAAATAAAAATTGTCTCAATTTGAATTGGATGTACTATCACTTGTACATGATATCCATCTTGTGGGGGGATTCTAAATTGAAATTCAAAGCCAAATTTGATAAGTAGAAAACCTACTGGGAGACATAAGCACAAAAGGTTGGAGGAAATTTCGTAACCTTCCATCAGTCACTAGCAACAAGGTTGCAAAATTATTTTAGTGACAAAACTACTTAGTGCCAAAATTACTAAAGTCAATATTGGTTTTCAAGTGACAATGATAATCATCTTATATCGTTTGTGATTGGAGTGGAAAATATCTATAATGATGGTTGCATACATGACAATGAGAATTTAGTTCTCATGTTTTTTATGTTAGGATTGGATGTGTATGTCCCCATCTACATTTGTTGAGTGATAGTTATTGGATGTGTTTTTCCCTAGCCACATTCTTTTAGTAATTATGATTGGATGTTTGTCCCCAATCATAATTGTTTTGACCAGATGCGTGTGTCTTTGTTTATAACTTTGATATTGGCTATATGTGTTTGTCCCTATCCAAATTTTTTGACCTCAAATAGAAGTGTTTGTCCATATCCATGATTCTATGGGTAGATGTGTTTGTCCCCATCCCTAGATAAAGTCCAATAAGGTTAGTCCTATTGAAAAAACATAGTGATGTGAAATTCACTGTTGATTATCTTGAGTAGATGTGTATGTCCCTACTCAAACCTTATGTCTTTGATGAACTACTAAACATGATAATCAAGTATTGTTAGTCCACATATTACCATTTGGAGAATGATGTAATATAGGGGTGTTAGGAATGTTACATCATTCCTATAGTTGTTAGTATAATAATTATTAATTGGGAGTGTTTGTTTGAGTTTCTAAAACAACTTGCATATTTAAGGAGTTGCTATAAGAGGAATACAAATTCTTTTATAATATAGGAGATGCAACTCCTATAAATATGTAATATCATTTTTAATGAAATGAGAGAAACATAGTACTATTATTTATGTGTCAAATTTGTAGCCTAAATTTCAATATAAACATCATTAAAAACTAACAAATAATTAAATTTAAGTACAACAACATAAATGCAGGTGAAACCTACTAAATAACATCTAAACTCATCCTAGCAATGGAATAATACCCTTAACTTAGACACAAACATATCTGACAAGCCAAAAAATATTAAATAAGTAATTTCATTGTGTGATACCTTTTAAAATACAACCAAAATATTCCTCAAAGAGGGATACCTTTCTATGTATTCATGCATATTTGTACCACATAGAGATAGGATAGGGGTTAGAACAAAGATGAACACACTAGAGAAGAGATGCCAACCTACCCAAATATATGTGATGTATATAAATACGCTTGTGATAAAGATTGTATAGTGTACAAAGAATATAGATAAAAAAATATATCTTATAATATCTATGAATGTATAAAATAATTTGAGTTGTCATGTTATGCATATCTTCCTATTGCATTACCCTAGGATTAACTTCTTTGACATAAATAATACAAACCTCAAGCCTACATCTTATCGTGAACAATAGGCGAAACGACATAGCTATTACAATCAATTAAAAAAAGAGTTGTGTCGGAAGTAGTACAATGACCAAATCTTTGAAGGTAAGAATACTTGTATGCCATTTTCCATCGTTTTTCCCACGTCTGCAGAAAAAAGAAATTTTTAAATGCGTTCATCATTTCAAACTTACAATCCACTTTACTTCCAATGACTTTTGAGTGATGGGACAAAACAACTTTCCAACTCATTGCCTTAACGCGCTTTTCTCCACTGTGCATGCTTTCGTTTTCTACACTGAGTCAAGGTGGTGGTTAAATTGGTATATTTTTAAAAGTTAATAAAAGATTAATATTGAATTGTTTGGTTAAAGTGTTTAACTTTTTTATTAATTAATATATAAATTTATTTGTATTCAATAAACATATAAATAGTTGTAAGAATTAAAAATTAAGGATAAGAACAGTTTTCTAACATTTCAGAATTTTTTAATTAAATTATTTTTGGAATGAGAAATATGTAATTAAAAGACATTAAACATAGTAAAAGGGAGATGGACAATCTATAATGATATAAGTTATTGAGTATGCAAGTTTTTAATGTGTTCTATTATTACGAGTATTGCGTATATTTTGTTCTTTTCTTTGATTAGGTTGACATTTATTTTAGTCTTTTTTGTCTTTAGATATGCTAATTTTGTATTATAGGTTTCTCTTTTTCTTTTCTTTTTTAATTTTATATTGTTTTGGCTGTGTAGTGTAGAAAAATATACACCTAAGTTACATTTTCACACTATGTTTGCATCTCTTTAATTAATTGGACTTAATTAAGCCCTTAATTGGTCCAAATATGCATTCACAACCCTAATTAATTTCGCTTTCTGAAAAGGGAACCCACATTTAATCAATGTCTACATTTAATTAGATTAAATATGTTTTTGGTGGCATTTTCATTATCTAAATTCAAATTGAAAAAGTTAGTTCGTGATGTTTAATTATCGAGTAATTAATGAAACACCTATAAATACATAGTTATTTTATCAATTCAAGTCTAAGGAAAAATCTAGCAAAAACACAACTTTCACAAAAGAAAATATTATTGTCAAGAGCATTGGAGAGCAGATTTATCAATCATTTATTGCAACATCCAAGATCCTATCATGATGTCAAAGTTTATGTGTGTTCATGCATGGATTTGGAGCTAACATTGTGATGTAGGTTTCAAGCATCAAGATCCATCATCAATCAAGCCATTTCATGCAAGATCCAATCTTTGGAGAGATGTGTTAGACTTCATCCCTCCAAGGGCAACCATTAAATGGTTTGGTGAGTTACAACAAGCTAGTGGTCATTCATCATTTCTTCTTTCTATCATTATTCAATTTCAAGGTTTAGTTACCAAACTAGGGTTTGACCAAGGAAAACCATTATCCACCAAAAATAATTATTTTTCTCCTCTTTTTGTATGTGCAGGTTTACAAGTGAAGAAGAATTAAAATTGGATCAAAAGTGCAATTTTGCAAAGTTGTCAAAGTTGTCATCAAAGTTGTCAAGAAATGGAAACTCACCTACAAAATTTATTTTTAGCCTTTTGACAATCAAATTTGGAGAAATCAAAGCCTTAGATCCAACATCAAAGGAATGTAAAAAGAATTTTCCAAAAAGGATTCAAGGACATATTTGCCTAGGTGAATGAGTCTTGGTAGGATGTTTTGCGACACTTTTGAAGTTAGGTACAAACTGTCTTAACCTTCTTAGATCTTCGGATTGGTTGTTGTTTATGATAGTGTTATCATAATACTTCACATTCCAAGTGATAGATCTCAAATATTAGATTGTTAATGAACTTGTATTCTTCTCCCAAAACTATTTTTCAGTCATATTTTATAGTTTTTTGTCATAAGGAAGTCAAGGCAAAATAATGTCCCAAAACTTGGAGTTGACTCACCTTGAGGGTTGTAAGTCAATTCTAATCATTTGTGGCACTATCCCTCTTCCTAATGAATTTGGGAAAGGTGGATTTGTGATTAGGTGGACACCCCCTTTTGCATTGGACATAGGTCCCACATCACACATTTTACTTTTAAAGGGGATTCATCCACATCTTATAGATCCCCTTTCCATATGTTTCATTTTGGTGAACCTGACATTGTACATCTTGAATTTTGATTTGGAGAAATTCAAAACCCTAGATCTAGGTTTGCATTAGTGTGATTTTCATTGCATTTAGGGTCTAATCTTACATGTTGGCATCATGTAAATTCATAAAAAATCAAAAAAACTATTAATTTTGCATACATCTTTCATTGTAGTTACACCAAGAGTACCTTTCATTCATTTAAATTCCATTTCCAATTCAAATTACATGCCAAATTTTTTCACTTTGTTCACTATTTATCACTATTTGCACTTGCATTAAGACACCTGAAACTGGAAAAATCTACTACAGAAACCACAGTTTGCAACCTGAAACAACAAACTCAAACATCAAACTAGAAACACAAACATGAATTTTTCCAAACCTTGACCAAGAACTCATTCACCCTTGGGTGAACCTATCCTTATACAGGTGCTATTTTAAATTTATGGGCATTATTTGGCCTCTATTTGCTTTATTTTATTTTGATGTCAGATCTGGGTTTCAATTTCAGAAAATAAAAAATTTTGTACTTTCTTGCATTAAGTTCAATTGGTCAAAGGGTGATCCCACAATATTGGTGTACAATTTTTGGCCAAACTAGACATTGACCTTTTTTTTTAACTAAATCTTCACGTTCGGGCACCTATAGCAGCTAAACCGTGAGGAATTTGAAGATGATGCAAACATTTGTGACATTTTGTGTGCAGATTCTAAATATATTTTTTCAAAAAAATTGGAATCAGATTGCACTTCTTTTTCCATCTCCTTTGAAAACTAGTTTTCTTTCAATAAACACCATTTTTAAGGAGTAACACTCACCATATAACACAACATTTTTTCCATGAAGGATAAAATTCCATTTTTTTTTAATTTAGATTTGTAACTATGATATCTAGTGATTCCAATTGGTTTCATAGTGTTTTATTGAATATTTTTTCCTTCATCAAGTTTCGAAGTCAAACCAATTACAATTCAAACATAGGCGGACCGTATAACACAAATTTTTTTGTATGTATCGAAATTCAATTTTTTTTGTTGGATCAAGGACTTCAATATTTGGTACTCATATTTTTCAAAAAAAAAAATGATAATCTTCTTTTTTTCCATATATGCAAAACAGAGAGCTTGATTTTCAGTGAAAAACCTATGTTTAATCAAACTAAAAAAACAAATACATAATAAAACCAAAACATATTAAAATTATATTCGCTGGATAGCTTATTCTGAGGACTACCATCATCCAGTTGGGTATGTGAAGTCTCCTCCATTTTCATTCTCAACTTGAGCTTCGAACGAAAATTTTTTGGAGTTTTTTTGTGCCAGAGGGTGAGAAAGTGGGAAAAGGGGGGTTCAAGCGAACCAGGGGGGTTCGAGCGAACCCCCTTTCCACAACCATATTTTTTTTCTCATTTTTTCAAGAAATGTGGGACCCAACATTTAATGGGTTCGCTCAAACCAAAAGTTCGTTCGAACCCCCAAAAACCATTTTTTTTACATGGGATCATTTTTTGCAACTTTTCCTTCCTCACTTGAATTGTAAACCACTTTTCTAGGTTTACCCATTAAGTGCATTGTTTGAAATAAAAAATGACATTAAAAAGACACCATTTTCAAGTTTTTGAATATAATAATTAGTCAATTGTCATGTTTCAAATTTGAAAATTGCAAAATGTTTTTACATACTTGCATTATGATTCCTACTTTTGAGTGCTTGTTACATTTTTCTAGTGCCTTTTCTCCATTTTCAATACACTTTTGGTTTGGTGAAACTTGTATGAGCTTCACAACCCGGTGGCTTATTACCAATAATTTAGTGAAACATAGTTCGAGACTCATGCTATCCTGCGCTAGTACATTCATTGTGGATCTTTAGTTTTCTAACTATTTCACTCATAGTGTTGATATTAGTTAACCCATTATGGATCATAGCTTTGATCCCTCATTTTCATGACTACTTTACCAAAAAACAATGTGACTGATGTTGAAACAATGGTTGCTAATGTCCCTCAAGAGATGCTAAAATAAATGGATGAAGCCTTAAAAAAACTTCAAAACTTTGTGAGTGTTGAATAAATTGTTGGTACTACAATTCATGTCATAGATAACATGAGGAAGATGCTTGATAAGAAAAAGGAATAGAAATTTAGCATAGCCTAGCCCATATAATTGGCAATCATGTTCCTACAATAGCTAGTTGTGCTCAAACTTTAGGGTACACTCAAAGTCAAGGTAGAAATTGAATTCCTCATTCTACAACCGTAGCCTCTATTCCTACATGTCGATGGTCAAAAGTAACACAACAACGTTAAACATAATATTTTTACTCTATTTCTCTTTAAAAAGACAAATGATCTAAAACCACCTATCTTCCAAGGTCTTTGTGATTGGTTCTCAATTGTGTTGTCATCATTTAGTGGCCCATACAACTATAATGTTCAAGGGGCCTTTGCTGGTAAATGGGTACAAACTAGGTAGTACAAAGCATTTTAACATGGGGGTTTTTAAATAAATAGAAAAATATTGATCAAATATTTAGAACAACAATATGTGAACATAAATTCCCTTAAGCTTAGACATGTAATTCTTGTAATGAGCATTTTTCCAATTAACTAAAACTATAGAATGACACAATTCATGAAATAATTCATACCATCGCATCCATTCATAGTGCAAATTTTAAAACATGCTACCATTCATCATTACTTTTTCTTTTAACTTTTCAATAATAAAACACCATAAGCTCATCACCAAAATTAAAAAATCAATAAACAACAAGAGATATCATTCACAAATAAAATAATAGATGGTTTTAAACTTAGAATATTCTATTGACTTTCATTAAATAATAGACATTTATGCATAGCAAGATTCACTGGCATACGAAAAACCAATCTTTATCAGCATTATCATTAAACTAGCAAACTTCTGAAAATAAACCACTTGCACATTAGAAACTGTAAAAAAAATAGTTCAACTTTCTTTGCATAAAGCTATAAAATAAAATTGTATCTAGTCTTTAGGTAGCCAATATGACTTGGGTATGTGTAGGATCATGATGGGCCAAAAAGTGGCAATATGTAAGTGATATGATGGCCCATGTGGCTGACAACTTTTTTTTTACCCAAAATTGATGAAACAAAAAGGGTTTTTTAAATAAATTCTCAACTTTCCACCAATATAAATTATGCTTTACTTTAAATTTAATAAATAATTATTATTCATTTTCTATTTGAATTACGACTAAAGTCTTGATTGATAGGCTAATTGAAAAAAATCTATAGCTTTCGTAACACATTTTTTGAATCTGAAACATGCATCACATTCTATGTTTCACATAATATAGGATTAAAAAAAGAAGAATTTCATAAAGTTTTGACCAAGTTAAGGTGGTTAGACATACGAGTTTTTATATTTTTTAAAATTTGTAATAAAAAATTCATAATTAATTATTTACTTGAAAAAAAATTACAAAAAATATGCATCACATTGAGACATGAGTCCTCTACTTATATCTAAAATATTATAAAAAAAATATATTATCATTTTATTGTGGTTAGGGTGATCAGACAAACACCTACTTCTTATTTTTTCCTTGAAATTTAAGTACTACTACATTGAAATTTCAAATTTTCACCAAATAGATTTTTTTAAAAATAAACCTAGTAGTTTAGAAACTACATTCAATTTTCTATAGATTATGTTCTTACATATTTTTGAAATAATATAGATAACTTATTCAAATTTTTACATTAAGTTTCCCAACTCTGATTTTCTGAATTTTCATTGCCACTTAAGGGCTTGTTTTTTCCATGATGATCCTGCACATACCCACTTCAATTAGTTGACCTTTACAATGAGGAGAAAATTTGATCTTATAGAAATAATTAACACTTTAATCTCTTCTATAAAAAAAATCATGATCCATGAATTTGGGGCCCATATCCACAATCATAGGGGTGCCTCCAATTGAGTCCAAGTCTTGTCTTTGTTGAAACTAATGGAGCTGAAAGGTACACATTTATGCCAGTTTGATCAAAATCTAACTGGGAGTTTTTGGTTTGTCCATTGTTGATCACTGCACCCAATCTCTAGTCCATCAAAATTTATCTAGAGTTGTCAGTTTGTCAAAAAATGATCTAGATGTATTGTTGTCCACAGGGTGACTAGAGCTGGTTGACATTTCTGACTTCATCCTTTTTTTCAAAAAATGGAATATTCCTTTGCCACTTAGCTACTTTTATCTGCTTTGGACATCGCGTGTTTAAAATAATCATTCATATTATTAAAAATCTTCTATATAGTCTCCTCTTTAGGCACATCTACCCATTCCACCCTAAACATTACTCTTTCATACTCTCTAGTGGTGGCATTATACACATCTTGCAGCTGGGCAACATTTTGGGCAGGGTCTCGTACATAAAATCTGATGTCCATCAGCTTGTCCAAAAGCAACCCTTCATCATCATCCCCTTTCTTAGTCATCTCCTCCAATCTATTATTCCATTGATCCTTCATTTACTGTAAGGGCATCAAACCAACACTTGGTGAAACCTCCTTTCCAATCAACTCATCAATAATCCCTTTAACAACCTTTCTTTCATCAAACAAATCTTGTTCAACCTGTTGCAATATTCTTCTATGTTCCACGAGGACTTTTGTTTTGAAGATCAGTATATTCATACACTTATCAAGATAACCAAAATCTTGATCCTCTAAAATAGCATATTCAATCACATCTATCCTAGGCACCCTTTTCAATATTCTCAATTTTTTAATATCCCCTACATATTTATCCTCCTAAGATCCTAGCATCTTAATGTAATCTCCCAAGGACTTGATCAAATCACCTACCTCTCTATAATTTTTTGACCCAGTAGTGAAAAGTTCCAATGTATCCTTCTCAAGAAGGTCAATCCACTTTTCCAACATTTGGGATTTACTTTTTATTTTAGTCAGCTCATCCACCATTTGACGACTCATAAAAATAGGAATATATGATGGTGGTTGTTGTTCAAAAGTGGATGCAATCAATTCCTCTAGAAAACCTTTCATCTACCCAACTTGAGCCTTAAGCTCATCCTTAGATTTCTTATCTTTGATCAGTCTAGACTTGGTAGTAGTAGCCATATATTAATAAGATTTATCTGTCAATTTTTTGTATGCTTACCCAAATTGACAGTGCTTACTTGATAATTTACAATGTGTAGCTCCAGGCTATCATCTTTATCAACTAATGGGGTAGCAATTCCCACTACCAATTATCCTTCATCAGTGAGCCTTGTAGAGTGAATAGCATGAGGCTTCTTCTTTGGCTTCACCTTGTCTACTTCCTTTACCATTTCAACGTCACCGACTGAGCTTGGACTTGTTGTCTCTTCTCCAAATTTAGTTTAAGCCAAGCAGGAGCAGTCGGCTGAGTTGTCACTTTTTTGAGTACTAGGAGGTGTTGATGAAGGAGGTGTAGAAGAAGCTATCTCCATGTTATACTCAACATAAGTCTTTTGCTACTCCTCTTGTTCTTTTTGCAACCTCTCTTGTTACATTCTCTCATTTTGAGCTCCAATTTCTTCTATTTTTTTCATCTCTTCTTTTTGTACAGCCTCCTCTTCATCCCTTAATCTCCATTGCTCTAATTCTATTACATGGAGTTCCTCTTCATCAGCTACCTTTTGGGCTTCTGCAGCCTCCTTTTCCTGAGCTAGCTCATCATCTTTCTTTATTTGTTCTTCTTCTTCCTCGACTAGCTCTTCAACAACTTGTTTGTGAGCAACTTCAAGTATTTCCTTCCGCTCTTCTTCTATCAAAACATCATTCATTGTAGCTTCACCCCAAAGGATTCCTTCCTCAAACCCATTGTCTTCCTCTCTAACTTCTTCATCTCTCTCAAGATATTCTTCCCATTCTATATTTTCTTCCTGAAGCGAAGTTCCTTCAAAGTTTGAGGGCACAGGTGAATTTATCACATCGATTGCAGGAGGCCCCTCTTCTTCAATAGTTGTTGTTTTTGTAGTCAATGGTGTAGTAGGAGGAGTATTCTCGATTTGCAAAGGCACAGTAGAAAGACCCTCTTCAGTAGTTTCATTTCTAAGATACACAGTGGTTATAGGTGTAGCACCAAGACCCGAAATGACCCATACAACAATAGATTGATAAGTAACCTTAGCCTTTTCCAAGGCTTCAATGAAGTGCTTCACCAATACTTCTTTTGTTTGAGCAGGTTCCTCCGTGGCTACAACAATTTTCTTTAATCACTTGTACTATCTTTTCTCAGTGGAGGAAGTGGGTTCACTAGAATCCTTCTTCTTTAAATCCTTAACCCTTGGTTTCTTTAAACGAAGATTAAGCCATTTCAGGCTTTTATCAACTACTACCTGTGACACCTTACGAATATTGGTCTCCTCCTTCATCCAATTAATTGGCTCCAAATCCTTGGTGGCCACTTTATCCATTTCATAACAAGGATCAAGAGTGATCCCATCATTAGTAGTGCCTTCTAGTATGTCCCCTCTAACTTCGAAGTGCTTCATTTGAGGAATGGTAAATCTCTCATATCCCCTTTTCCTTACTTCAAACTGATCTTACAGGTTAGACCAAAAGTCTTCGAGAAGTGGTCAATGATGGGGAAATTGTGAAGCATATGTAACATACATTTTCTTCTTAGGATCAAACTCTTTCCTAGAATTTTTATGTTTGAAATTCATGGATTGAAACTCCTCTATTGTTGTCTTAGCTGTTATGGAAGAGGAACAAAAATAAAACCCCAATTGCATTGGGAATGAGTGGCAGCCTGCCTTGTGTTGTGTAGTGAACTTAGCATTCACCTTAGCTGCTTGATGAGAAAACTCCATCAAGACCCATCTATTGGCTCTCAAGTTTTTTGGTTTGTCCTTGATGTCAAAAGTGGTTGGTTTGCTGATATGGGAATATATGTGGTGATATGATTGATGGATGTTGATGCTTGATGGATGTTGTCAGGATGATTTGTTGTTACATGTTACAGTTCATCTCTTTGATTAAGATCTTTGATGTTATCTCTTTGATTTAGATCTTCGATGAGGGTGACAATTTTTATTACTTGTGTTTCAGTTTGATTCCTCAAAGACTACTTGTCATAATGACATACATATACTGGCAGATTTATTTTTAGGTCCCAGGATATTTATGCTTCATGTTGATCGTGTTCTTGATGATTCAGTTTCAGGTATATTATTTCAGTTGATCATTTTTCAAGTTGATTTTGGCTTCATTGATATTTATCAGGTTGATAATTGGCATTCTATGAATCTTGGTTTATTACAAAGGAAATTTTGAATGTCACATGGCATTGATAAGGGAATTATGTTACATATTGGCTTGATGTCATATTTTTCTAAGGCATATGATCTTAACAATATATATGGTTATTAAAAGATACTCCATTACATAAGCCTTGAAATCATAATCAACATATAACGGTGATTAAAGATCTAAAGGTGATCATTTTTCATGGCATATAAATTAACCCTATCGAGTTTCTTTGGGCAACTTGTTTGTGGAATCTTGTTTTATCATTTGTCAAATATATATGTGAAATTCAATTTATGGATCAAAGGCATTATGAAAAATTCACATTGGATTCATGTGACATTGGCATTTTAGTTGTGATTATCGACATATTAAAGGTAATACTTATGGCAATAAGGTAATGATGTTTTGGGCATCAAAGAAGGCATTTAAATAAGCCTTATTGGGTCTCATTGCAATCCATTTATCAAAGAAAGTTGACTTTGTTTACCGTCACATGACAATGACATCAATAGTATTTTGATTGGTATTGGTATCGGGTTTTCTATTATGTGTGTTGTAGCTAGCAACACTCGTGGCATTGAAGGCTATCATTCATTGATTTTAATAATTAGCATTGCTTTGTGGTTGACATTTCTTGTGATATCTTTGGCAGCGATCATTCACTCTATCTTTATTGGAGTCAACATTTTGAAAGACTTTGACATGGAATAAATTTTATTAAGTGATCATTTGCATCGACAATTTGTATGTAATTTTTGGAGGTGATCATATGATCGGCATCCTTGGCAAATGATGTGACAACAGACTCATAAACATTTTTTTAAAGTTGATTATTATTATGTTTTGATTCTTCGGACTTCAATGATTCATTAACTCAAGAAAAGTCATCAAATATCTTGAGTAAGAAGGAAAGGTCAGGGAAAAGTCAGTTTGTGTTTTCATTGCTTAGGGTTTGGAACCCTAGCCACCACCATGGAAAGATGATAACTGTTGTATCTTTGATAATTCATTTTGTTGCAACACTAAAGATAGTAGGTGAAGCTCACTGTATGAGATATGTCGTGTATGATTACTCAGTCTGTTGTTTTTCATTAGCTAAGGGCTCGAGTTTGGAAGGAGATTCACTAGTTTTTCTCTTGTTGGGTTGGTAAATGCCTCATGACAGGTTATCATGCTATTTTTTTTTCAGTTTCATTCATCGAATCAGGTATTCTTTCCATTGCTTGAAGAAAGTTTTAAAAGGGTAGTTACTTCTCTTTTCTTAAATATGGAAGGGTGTAAATAGGTTGTTAGAATCTTGTGTCAAGATATCATGCTTTGCATTCAGTTTTCTTTCTCCATTCTGGTATCTGCAAAAGTTGTTGATTTATTTAGGCCTTGTGTTCATGATGATAGGAAATCGGTTATCATTATTGGCAGTTTTTATATGTTATTGGTTTATGAATAAAACCCTATGGTTGAAGACTTTTTTGTATGGGAAAATATTCTTTCATGTGTTGTCCACCTGTCATAGCATTCAGGGTTCTTGAATCATAAAATTAATTGTATTCAGTTTCAACTGAAACGTTCGATGAAGGCACATGACAACATATGTGAATATTTTTGTAAACATATAAAAATAGTAGTTAATCACTATTGTGAGGTGATAAATTTTGAAAAGAGTTAGAATGAAAAAGCTTTGTAATGAAACCTTGCATATATGATGCAGAAAATGCAAATCTAAGATGTTTTGGTATTTTTTAAATTCAATTTGAATCTTCAGGATAGTAGACAGATTAGAATGAGAGAAATATGAGAGTTGTATTGTAACAAAGTAACCCTCTAATATATCATTGTTCTATGATTTTTTATTGGAGTTGGTGCTCTTGAAAAGGAAGAATTTGGTGCTCCTAAAATGTGAAGGAGTTGGTGCTCCTGGACTATGAAGGAGTTGGTGCTTCTAGACTGTGAAGAGTTGGTGCTCTAAGTGAATAAAGAGACTAATTATCAAGCCAGTATCAATTAATCAAATTTGTATCTGATTTGTAATGCATACAATATTGTTTGAGTTCAAGTGAAGTATGTTCTTCAATAGTCATTTGATATTTTGGTTTAAAAGTTTAAAAATTTGTGACTTTCGTAAATCACTAATTCACCCCCTCTCACTGATTCCATTTTCCAACACCATCTATCACCACAACACCTCAGTAATTTGAAAGGGTGTTTGTCAAATCCAAACTGTCTGAAATAGGTTGATTTGGGGTATTGGATAAACCAATATCCCCACTCTTCAATAAACTCCATTGTCTCCTGGGACAATCTGAAACCAACATCACTTGTGAGCTAATTAATAATAACATATAAAAATGCATCATTGAACCTTTTAAAGTGTCTTTCTACTACTTTCAACTCCAGTTGGTCATAATGTTCCCATACTTTCTTTTGATCTGGACCATCATCCATTGATCCCACAATAGTTAATCTCAAAAACCATCCCATTCTGGCAGCACAATATATCACATAAGAAGACATGTAGAATTTCTTGGTTTCCATTACTTCTCAATAATTGATCATGGATGTTGTCTCAAATTATCTATCCCCAATCCAAGTATTTTTCTCCTTCCAAAATCAATTGAATAAATGGAAACATCCAGTTTTCAAAGGTACGAGAGTTTTCCTTTCCAAATACTCTCACCAACTATGTAATCATATCACCAATATCTTCAAACAAATCAGACCTCTTGGGTTTAGGTGGTAACTTCTTTACTGATTTCTTTTATGTGTTCAACCACCTTTTGTTAATGACCCTTTTGTTCCGTTCCTCATCAGTTGCCTAGTATTTAAGTGCATCAGCTTTAGACATAATTTTGGGGTTAGCGTGAGAAGGAGGATCAAAATCTATTCTAATCATTGTTGGGGTTAAATCAATGATCACATTTCCTTGTGAATCAATACAATTCCTTTGAGTTGGATTATAAGTTTGTGCAGAAGTTAAAATGAACTCCACACATTGCATAGCAATAGGAAATGTAGCTACATGAGCCAACCCAGAATCTACAATTTTCTTTACCCTTGGGAAAGCCTCTGCTGAAAACATGTCATCATGAAACTAATTCAAATCAACATTTCCTAAAAATATATCAGTGATCTTCATGACATCAGAACCAAAGTTGGATGGTACTAGTGTCCCCTGAAACTTGTACTTCATTGTAACAAGAACCTGTTCCAATTTTAGCCTTTTACCCCTTGCTCCTTTTGATGTTCCTTCACTAGGAAATTCTTCCTCTGAATCAAAAATTTGTTAATCACCTACAATACTAACCATTATTAGAAAAAGATAAGACACGTGAAGAATAGATTAGCACAAGCATTCAAGAAAAAATTCCATTTTACAAGTTAATTCAACATTTTCAGGTTTTAGGTTCAGGATAGAACCAATAACTTGACCATTCTAAGTATAATACTTAACCATATCAAAAGTCAAGATCAGGGAAAATATTGAACCTAAACTTAATACAACACTCTTCAATACTTTTTGGAGATCGAAACTGGGTTTTGGTTCAGCACGTACACCTATAGTGATAAACAGGGTTTTGTTTCATCCTTTGGTCTAATCTCGCAATGTGTTCAAAAATTGGGATTGAGCCTTCACTAAGTAGTGATACTTAACAAATGGAGTTATTAAAGGGTTCTCTCCAAGTTCCAATCCCAATGGAGCATCAAAAGTTGGGATCAAGATATGATTTGGAACCAAACCCTGAAGAGTGAATAAGATTGAATAACATCACGAGTTTTGATCCCGACCATAGTTTGGGTGTCGAAATTGGGAAATGGTTTAAGACTGGACCTTTGAAAAACAAGTAGGGATAGGTCAACTCTGAGTTCTGATCTCGACATTGTGTTGAAAGTCAGAATTTGGAGGGCGCTAAATGGTGGAACCTAAAGCCATGTCAAGTGTTTGGTGCTCGTCCAAAATTTGATCCCGATGGTAATGCAGGGATCAAAATTGGGACACAGGTTAATACATTGCTAAAACCTTTAAAAAATTTGAACTCACAACCCGAAATCTATTCCCGATGAAAAATCGGAAGTCAAAATTGGGGAAAAACCAAGACCTAGACCTAGATGATGGTTTACACATATCGTGACAGTTCCGAATCTCGATTCTGATAGAGTTTCCAGAATCGAGGTCAACGCAATCAACAAATATAAAGGCATCAAAACAAATATAACAGTCTCTAAATGTTCCTTCGAGATTGGATTATGATTTGTAACGATCCATATTTTTAAATTTATCAAATTTAACACCAATTTGACTAGGTAGTACAAAAAACCCTAGGTAAACTAGGGCACAACAAAACATAAAATCCCATGAACGAAAGACAAAACAAAATGTGAGAAAAATAAAAACGTACAAAACCCAGAACAAAACAAGGACAACTAAACCAAAGGGTTCAAGAACAAAGAAAAACACACCAAAGGGTGCCAAGAGAAATAGAAAATAAACCAACAAGAACAAAAAAGAAAAGAAAGTAAGAAACTAGAAATGTGAAACAATGACCAAAACAAACACAGACAAAACAAAAACAAAGGGAAAACACGAGAAAAAACACCTACCTCTAAATGCAATTGAGAATCTGACAACATGGCAAAAAATCAAAGTGTTACCTAAAACCCTAACTCTCAATGCTGCTTTGATTCATTCTATCAAAGTGTACAAGCCAACTTGAACAAAAATCGAGGAGTGGCGAGAATAAAAACTGATTCGCACGTGCGAACATTTGTCTATAAATGAGGGTAAGTTGAGCCTTGGGATCAAGGCAGAAGTCATAAATTCATGACCACAAGAATGAAAGTAGGCGGGAGTCGAGATCGAGACAAGGGATGGAACCAAATTTTCAATGAGTGCAAAGTTCCAGCAAAGGTCTGAAATCTGAATCTCGACAAATAAAGAGACATGAGAATCAAGATTGGGATAGAACATGGAACAAATTTTTTTCCAAAGTTCTTGGTTCTAGTTCCGGTCCGATGTCTAATTCTGAAAAAGACAAAGAGGGTCAAAAATCAGAATCAGGATGGAAATAGGAACAAGAACTTTGAAAAATTTCTTAGTTCCTATTCCGATCCGATGTCTAATTCTGACACAAGAAAAAACATATAAGGAAGAAAAGAGGAAGTTGGGATTAGAACAAAAATAGCAACTTACACTTTTAAGGGTGTAAGGTGATAGTTCCAATCTGAAATCCGAATCCAACATAACAAAGAAAACATAAGGCAAAGTGCAGGGTCAAGATCGGAACACAAATAGGAACTTGAACTTTGGAAAGTAACAAGTGTCAGTGACAATCTAAAACCCAAACCTGAAAAACAAAGGAAAATAAGGACCTAAGAGAAAAAAACAACTCCTAAAGCCCGAACAAGAACACCAAAGACAAAAACAACAAAGGGGGACTCATTTTAACCAAAAACAAAATGGTGTGGTTATGCAAGGCATAACACTACATACACCAACCCACATGTTACCACAACCATACAACCAACTATCAATGTCAATACAACTTTAGCTATTTCCATTAGGAATCCTTATAGCTTTGTGAAATCAAACCTCATATCTCCTAATCCACCACCTCTCACAAACTTGCAATTCACTTGTCCTCCAAATACATATACACCTCCACCTTATTCACCTCCATCTCAAAACATAGCCAATGATTCCGCCCTTAACCAAATTTTACAAAGTGTTTCATCCCTCTTACAAAATATTTCCACATTGAACCAAAATCAAAATGATCAACCTTCAAAATATTTCAAAAGAAACCCATTATCCTTGGAGATATTGAGAGAAAAAATGCCACAAGACATAGAGATTCCTAGATTTGATAAATATGGTGGTAAAGAAGATCCTAGTAACCATGTCTCAGCATTTACAACCTTATGTACTGACTTCATCTTTGAAGATAAGCTCTTGGCTAAGCTTTTCCCTAGATCCTTGAAAGACACAGCCTTGGAGTAGTTTTGTTCCTTACCAAATAATTCAATTAGTTTATTCAATGAAATTTTTGATGCCTTTCTTAGCCATTTCCAAGTGCATATTGATTCCAAGATGACCTTGGATGATTTAATAAAGTGTAAACAAAGGGATGATGAAAATATCACCAATTTTATAGTACAATACCAATTTCTTTACTCACAAGTCAATATTAAGATTCTTGATGCCGACCTTCAAATAATGTTCATTGAAAAATTGTAAAACAAAATCCAAGACAAGCTTGGGATAATGAAATCTCCCTCCTTCACACATTTGTGCATGACTCTTCATGATTATCATAATTTGGTTAGCCATTGTGAAGTGAAAACTCCCTCTAACCATCCTAAAAAATCTGAATCTCTGCCTCATAACAATTTCTAACCATTCAAGAAACAAAATAAGAACTTTATACAAATCAACCCACCTCAAACAAGTCAACATGTTGAATCTCAAGTGGCTACCATAAAAAAAACTCCATATCAATTCAATGAACACAATAGACAATTTATATCATTACCTGATACCCTCCATTCCATCATGTTGCAAATTTTGAGTAAGAAACTAATTACCTTACCTCCCATTAGAGCCCTTGATACCACTAAGTCTACCTCCAAACTATAATACTAATGACTTTTTCCATTATCACCGACAAAATGGACATGATACAAAACATTGTAAGTGTCTTAAATATATTGTAGAAGACCTCATTGATTCTAATCACATCCAAATTAGTGGTGTTAATGATCAAGGAAATAAGTCTATTGCCCCACCCAAATAAAATTTACAAATATTCACCAATCCCATGCCAACTCATAACATCTCATTTGTGCAAGCTAGTGACACTAAGAATGATGTGATGAATGTTGAGATGAGTGATAATGAATACAATATAGATACTATGGTTGGATTCATGAAATTCAATCTCATAAGGGCCAAACCAACTTGTCTATGGGCATTGATTTCTCACAAAATGACATAATCAAACATGCACCCGATGGTCCTCTTTACATTGCTAGAATAATCAATGAAAAGCCTACTAATAGGATATTAATTTATCCCATGTGTGTAAATGTGATCACTGAGGAATTATTATTTGTGCATGACCTTTACCAAGACTCTTACGAACAATCAAAAGCATGGATCAAAACACATAATGGTTTTTCTTTCCATACGATAGGTTTGATCACTCTTCCTTTAAAAGTTGGACTAAAACAATTGAATGTCTCATTCTCCATCATCCTATCATTTGAACAATTTCATGTGAAGCTTGGTTATCCATGGCTACGCTCCATGAATTTCGTCCTGTCAGTAGTGCATAAATGTCTGAAATTTCCATTTGAAAATGACATCTTCATTGTGCATCATAGTGACTTCAATCCATGTATTCCCATGGGAATTTCTCATTAGATTTCTTTTGGCTTGAACTTATAGAACCTATTAAACCTTGTGAGGACTTCTTTTTCAAATCTTACCAAAATTTCAAGGCAAAGTGCATAGTAGAATTATCCCTTAGCAACATGCCTCAACCCATGATTGAGTATCCTATCATTGATGAAACCATGGTTGAACCAAAATATCTTTCAAGTAACCAAGAAAAACCAACCATTATTCCTCCACCCATTTCCTATAAAATGCCAAGAGATAACCATATAAGTCCTATTGTTCCTCCCAAGGTAAAAAAAAATTTATAAAGTCAAAGAGAAAGTGGTTGAACAACCATCCATGTTTCCTTTCATTCCTCCTTTGTAGGAAGTCAATAAACCAACGGTTGAAAAACCCGCTCCTACATAGTCACAACTAGAAAATTGTGCACTAAGAAACATAAATGCTAAAGAGCATAGGTGTAGATGTCATGCAATTTCTCGTTAGTTAGAAGAAAAGAAAAAAATTAACAACACAAGATGAAACACCAATTGAAACAATACATGATGATTATCCACCTTTTCCACAACAAAAGCATGAAACATCCATGGACATCATCATTAGGCCTCTTGATGTGATTAACTTGGATGATACTGATGAGAATCTTAAGATTGACGAGGAGGTACATAATGAGCTGAATTTATTGCTTTCCTCTTCCATGAGCTTAGATGATAATAATTGTGATGATCCTCTTAAAAAGAGTGACTCACCAATTGTTGAACCGGGTGATGCTCCTAGTACAACACTTGTTGTTGTCCCTTTGGCTAGTTGTTTTCCTTCCACATATGATGAACAAGATTGGGATGTGGATGACCTGCTATGGGTTTACTTGCATGTGCCATACTAGTCTTTTCTTTGTCTTCTTTTCATGTTCTTTGTGATTGCATGTGCATAATGTGATCCCTCGTATTGTGCTTCTTGGCATGTCTTTATATGTTTTTGATCCTACTTTGGATGAACATTATCACTCTATTGGTGCAAGGATATAAAGGAAGAGAATATTTCATGACATTCTTCAATTTGTATCTACATTCTTCTATATGTCGTAAACCTTTATATTTTCTATTTTCTTATGTTTTCCTTTTGGCAATGATGCAAGGCATTGAGATATTTAGGTCTCTTCCTCCCATGTTGACCCAAAATATTTTTTTATTTTTTTTCACTCTACGTATCATTCTTCCTTTGTGCTCATTGTTCCATGAGTTATTTGGGGAATGATGATGGTTCCAAGATCTATCACTATAGCAAAGACATACACTAACCCTAGATCCGTGGATCCCTTATGTGTTATCTTAGGATTGCATATGGGGGTCAACCTCCCTTTTTCATGACATAGCTCTATTTTGGAAACATATGTTTTGCATAGGGCTTTCTGAATAAATCTCTCATGTATTGGAATTTATTATTTTTCTACTTTAAAGTAATTCCTCATAGCATGGTGTTTAGCAATTTCTTTAAAGTGGGGGCATACACATCCCTGCTCATTTTTTGCATATTCCTTTCAAAGTGCGGTCTTCTTAATTCATGTGATGTGTGTTCTTCTTGGTTACATTGGGTTTAATGTCCTTCAAGAGTGTGACCTTTCTTGACATATGGCATTCCTCTTAGTGGTAATTTTATGGCTTGCATTCCCTAAGTTGGGAATCCTTTATTCCTTGGCTATTCCTCTCTTGGTGGTGATGTCAAACATGATGTTCCCTAAGGTGTGATATTTCATGCATTAAGAAAAACACCTTTGACTATCCTATCTTATTGCATTTAAAAAAATTTCATGACCACCAATCATAACACAACTTGCTTGTTAGTGGTGCCTTTTGTTTTTCATGAGTGTCTAGCATAATGCAACTTGCTAACCTTATAGAACCTTTGACCAATTTTGTGTGGAACCTTATCAAATTTATCAAGAGGTATAACTTTTGGTATGGTTGACATATGGGAGCCTATAGACCTGCCATAAATTTCCCATCAACCACCTTTTTGTGGGTACATACCGACCTAGTGTGTGTTTCTCACCTTGTTGGGGTTCACCTAGTGGACATCGGATTTCACTAGCCCTTGCGAGTATATTTTGTTTGCATAGTAGACAAATGGTTTTCACCTGTAAACACATTTTATGGACAACAATGCAACTGTGGATAGTCCATCCTTCCTTTTCTTTCTTTTAGCATTAATTTTGACATTGTATGATTGTGCATCTTGTCTTGCTGCTACATATCAAACATAGGCATTTTTCTCTTTGTGCCTTTGTTGGCTTGCCATGAGATCTTAAATCTTGGGGGCTTGATCACCCTCCTTGACCTTTTTCATCTTATCTTTCCAACACCTGTACAATTAAACCTCTCTTGACTTATTTGTCTACTTTAGTGTGAGATTAAGTGCAAGTTCATACTCTCACTAAAGTGGGGGCTAAATGTAGTATAGAAAAATGTACACCTTTACACCTTTACATTTTCACACTAATTTTGCATCCCCTTAATTAAGCCCTTAATTGGGCCAATTGTGCATTCACAAGCCTAATTAATTTCATTTTCTAAAAGGGGAGCCCACATTTAATTAATGTCTACATTTAATTACACATCTTGGAAAATGTGTGTCCTAGGTTTAGGGCCTAAGACCCATTCACCCAAGGGACAATTGGTCCTCCTTAAGTCTATCTAGGATCTCATTTTTAAATATTTTTTTGGTGGCATTTTCATGATCTAAATTCAAATTTTCAAGGTCGGCTTGTGATGTTTAATTGTTGGGTAATTAAGGAAATACCTATAAATACATAGTTATTTTATCAATTCAAGTCCAAGGAAAAATATAGCAAGAACGAAATTTTCACAAGAAAAAATATTATTGTCAAGAGCATTGGAGAGTAGATTTATCAGTCATTTATTGCAACATCCAAGATCCTATTATGATGTCAAAGTTTATGTGTTTTCATGCATGTTTTTGGAGCTAACATTGTGATGTAGGTTTCAAGAATCAATATCCATCATCAATCAAGCCATTTCATGCAAGATCCAATCCTTGGAGAGATGTGTTAGACTTCAGTCGTCCAAGGGCAACCATTAAAGGGTTTGGTGAGTTACAACAAGCTAGTGTTCATTCATCATTCCTTATTTTTATCTTTATTTCATTTCAATGTTTAATTACCAAATTAGGGTTTGACCAAGGCAAACCCTTATCCAACAAAAATAAACATTTTTCTCTTCTCTTTGTATGTGTAGGTTTATAGGTGAAGAAGTGTTGAAATTAGATCAAAAGTGCAATTTTGCAAAGTTGTCAAGACATGGAAACTCACCTACAAAATTTATTTTTGGCCTTCCGACAGTCAAACCTAGAGAAATCGGATCCTTAGATCCAACATTAGAGGAATACAAAAATATTTTTTAGAAAAGGGTTCAAGGACATATTCGTTTGGGAAAATGAGTCCTAACAAGATACTTTGCGACACTTTTTAAGTCGAGTACAAACTGTCTTAACCTTCTCAGATATTTGAGTTGATTGATGTTTTTGATAGTGTTATCATAATACTTTACTTCCAAGTGATAGATCTCATATATTGGATTGTTAATGCACTTTTATTCTTCTCCCACAACTATTTTTTAGGACCATATTTTTCACTTTTCTATCATAAGGAATTCAAGGCAGAATAGTGTCCTTAAACTTGGAGTTGATTGACCTTGAGGGTTGTAAGTCAATTCTAATCATTTGTGGCATTATCCCTCTTCCTAATGAACATGGGAAAGGTGGATTTTTTATTAGGTGGACACCCCTTTTGCATTGTACAAAGGTATCACATCACACATTTCACTTTTAAAAGGGATTCATCCACATCTTATAGATCCCCTTTCTCTATGTTTTAGGATGATTATCTTTAAATATTGGTGGGTGTGAGATTATGGACCAAAAAATAATAATTTAAAAGAAAAAATCACATGAAACTGTTACTTAAAATTGAGAGGCTCTTGTTAGGCTCAGAGATTTAACTATTTTTTAAAGTAATAGTATAATATAATATCATTTTTTAATAAAAGGTTAAAAAATTATTGAATCAATAATAAGCAATCATAAAAAGCAAGAAAGGTCCTTATCAGACACCCAAAGCAATAACCAAAAATCGCAATAACAGCCATCCACCCATAGAGTGGGTAGTAACCCCCCAAAAAACCAACTAAAGAACATTATCCAACCATGTCCTCAATAATCCATCTATCTAAACCTTGGAAATAATCTTGGGATAATTGATACTAGACTTAAACCTACCAATCCCCAACATTCCCAAAAGCCAATTTGGCCAAAAAATCAACAACCATGTTCCACTCATGTAGGATATGAATAAAAGAGACAAAATCTAACATGGAACATGATCTAAGAATTGACCTAGTCACTAAGGTAAGATTCCAGAACTGAATCCATACAACTTCTTCTCATTCAAGATATTAACTAAGATTTGAGAGTCCAAAACACAAATGATCTTATGCCAACAAAGAGGACAAGCTATTTCGATAGCAAATAGATTAGCGAGTCCTTCCATGAGATGATTAGTTTTTTGCCCCTTATAAATAGAGAAGAAGAAAAAGGCCTTACCAGAACTATCCTTTCCAACTCCACCAATCCCAAAATGCCCAGGATTCCTCATAGAAGATCCATCTATATTAATCTTTAGAATACTAGTTGGAAGAGGGGACCATCAACCTTCTCTCTATGTTTTTTCTCTATATTGGTGACACCTCCTAACATAAGAGGATCCTAATACTAGGCCTTGCAATCCCAAACTCTTGACTATATCTTCATCCACCTTCTGCAATGGGAGAGTCACTTCACATTTAGCTTTCATAGTCTCTTGAATCATGCCAAAAAACCTCTGTCATACCTATTGAATCATCAACTTACTTCCTTGAAAGATCCTATGATTCCTTTCGAGCCATATCTTCTAGAGAATAAATGAGGGATTGGTATGCTACACTACCTAAAGAAATGAATCATGTGTCAAAGGCCTCCCTAGAATTCTATAGAATTCAATAAAAGAAGAAGCACAAACACAAGCCTGCCTCCAAATACCCCACCATAGTGTTAGATAGCCCTAGAAAAATAGCATTGGATAAATAGATGGGATGAATCTTCTTCATTGTTTCCGTAGAGAAAACATGCATATGGTGTCTAAAAAACATTCTTCCAAAGGTTATCGCAAGTGAGACACCTATTCCAAGTAACAATCCACAAAAATTAGTTACACTTAGGCCAAAAAAATGTATTCTAGACATTTTTCCACCACAAGAATTCCATCCACACATATTTATGAAGGTTCAAATTTTGATATCCACTAGCCATCGCATAAACCCCCTTGGGACCTAGACACCAAGCTAGTATATCCAACTCAGAAAGCTACACTCTCTTCAAAATAAAATGTTTCTTAACTTTGCATATTTCACAATAGATCACCCACCTGGCCACTCGATCAGATCCTTCCATCTAAACACTCCCACATTCCCCTAGTTTTGGTTAGATTTAAAGTCTACAACTTGAGACCAACCAACCTCTAAGAAGTGATGATTAATGTCCTACAAATGAGGATACATGGTCATGACTGGGTAAAAACCATCCCAAGAATCATACCAAAAGATAGCTTTAGTTCCTTTGTTGCAAATCCAAAAAAAACCCACTTGATCAACTTGGATCCCTTTTTAAGAGTTTCCCAAATGATAGAACTTTTACCTAACAAAGATACCCAAGGAGCCTCTTCCTTCACCACCCCCTTCAAGTATTTGTTAGAGAGGATCTTGGCCTAGATATGATCCTATTCATTACACCATCTCCAATATAACTTAGCAACTAATTCTTGACCATTAAGGCTAGCCCATCCAATCCCAAGGCCCCCTTCTTGTTTTGGTTTGCAAATGGTCTCCTAATTAACTAGACTCCACTTCAAATAATACAAACTACTATCGCATAAAAATTATCTTGCAAGAGAATCAAAATCCTTAATAAAACTAGGAGGAGCCACCTAAACCATACACTTACATAGTTAAGAAGAACCTAAATCAAAAACTTTACAATTAACAGTCATCCTACAAAGGACAACACCTATAGGTCCAGTGATTCACTCTCACTCAAAACTTATCTAGAATACTTTACTAGGATTCCCTAGGAAGGTTCCAATAGAGAGAGTTATGCCAAGATAGATCATAGGAATATTTCCAATATGAAATATAAGAATACGAGCAATTTGTTGTTGAATAAGCAAGGAGGTGTTGAAGAAGAAAATGGAATATTTACCTTTATTGATCCATTGACCTAAAGTTGCAAGATATATGTCCAACACCAGACAAAAATTAGTGGCTTCTCTAATCTTAGCCACACTCATCAGAGCAATATCATTGAAAGAACCTATAAATATTTTTATGGAGGCAATTAATTACCCCAACTCCAACCTTGGATACAACCTTGATTAAAATGGATCTTAATAAATCTCCCCAAACCTTCTTCCAAAATAATAAATAAGTATGGCGATAAAAGGGCCTCCTTGCCAAAGACCTTCGGGTGCTCCAAAAAAGGTGGAAGTCTCACCATTGACAAGCACAGAGAAAGAAGTGGACATAACACAACTCATCACCCACTTCAACCACTCTTCATCAAATCCAAAAGAACATAACATTTTTCAAGGACAAACCATTTGACCATGTCATAGGCTTTAGCCATGTCTAGTTTAATAAACATAGATTTTTTTCCTTTAAAGCTACCATGGAGTGTATGGTATTAGTTGCAATGATCACTGCATCCAAAATTTTCTTGTTAGCCACAAAGCCTTGCTATTCTTCAGAGATGAGCTTGCTAATTCATTGCTTTAGCCCCTTTACAATCAAATTTGATAAAATCTTGTAAACCACATTACATAGAGTTATGGTTCTAAACAAACTCAGCCTATTAGCCCCTTCACATTTTGGAATAAGAGAAAAATATATAATTCATAGCCCATAGCATCTATTATTTTCCCTAAGACTCTTGCACCACCTCTAATAAATTCAATTTTATAATTTCCTAAAATTCCTAAAATTATTCTATGAAAAACCCATCAGGATCAGGAGCTTTCCCTTTCTTCATTTGAAAAACAATTCCCTCTAATTCATCTAAGGAGATAAGTATCATAAGGTTCTCATTCATTTCCAAAGAAACAAGAGAATGAATACATGCCAAAATATGGTTTTCTTCTTTAATTACATTAGGTGAATCTTTCTTGAAGAAAGTGGTGTAATAATGCAAAGCCTCTCTAGAAATATCCCAAAGAGAAACTGGATGATCCCCTAGAAGACACAAGAGAAGAGATCAAGTTCCTATGTCTTCTATCCTTAATAGAATCAAAGAATAAATTTTTATTCATATCCACTTCTAGAAGCTACTCTATCTTAGCGTTTTATTTCTAATAAATTTCCTCTAGTAATTCCCATTCCTCTAGAGACCTCAAGTCCATCGATTTTTCCTTTAGGGATTATTTAGAAAGGCCATACTCTCTAATCTCATGGATAATAGTTGTTAGAATTGGCTATGGATCCAATATCTTGAGGCCAAATGGAAAGAACAAGAGAGAGAAGATCTGAATATGACAAGAATGAATTGTATTCTTATTAATTAATGATTCAATGATATGAAAAATGTAGTAGAAACCCCTTGGTTATATAGTCAAGGTGAGATACAAGATGTCATAGGATTATGAAAAGTGTCTTAATCATATGACATGAGACAACTTATCACACTTACCTAGGTTCACATGTGTTACAAGCCAAAAGATAAGATAACAACTAATGAGAACTAACACCTTTTAGAAAGATTCCTAGAACTTAACAAAAATTTAAATAAGTCCCTTAGTAATGAATTAACTAGGTACAAGACTTTATGTACACCAACACCCCACCTTAAGTGCAACTTAGGGAGTAGTGGATTATTATGGAAACGACACAAAGATGGGTCTCGACTAATAGGCCATGTTAGGTACCCATGTACAAATGCAATGCAATCTCTCACAAATAGAAAAAAGAAGAAAACCCAGTGGGACAAAAATCCTCCCTAAAAGAGAGATGAAAGACAAAAAATAAATACTCTCAATTATGCATGAGAAGGCCAAAGCCCCATGTGAGGAAAAAAACCCCTCATAAGAGATAAGTAGAAGAGAGATGATGTAGCCCCCCCTCAATGTTGATTCTCCTTCAATGATGGTAGAAGCTTGAAATTGAATGTTGAAGATGATCCAATCTCGCCGAACAACGTTCCTCCCCTTAGGAAGAGTCAAAACAATGAATGTATGTAGGATGTCAAGAAGATGGATGCTATGTGATGTCTCTGAAGCATGCTCAAGTGTCTCTATGTCGATGTCGAATGTTGACACACTCCACATAAGCATTCTAGGCCACATTATTAAAGAGGACAATCTAGAATCAAGTAGAGGTGAATGTAGAACATGATCCAAAGATGAAGATATCCCCTCTAAAGACAAAGAATCCTCCTCCAAATCTTGTCCAAAACTATCCACAATCACACCAAACTGCAAAGGATGATCATGTAGAGAATGAACAAGAGGGTCAAGGTGTTCCATCACAACAACTGAAGAAGGGGCATCTTCATCAAAGAGAATATGAATGGTATTGATGATGTCTCCCAAATATGCAATATGATACTCCAAAAACAAGTCTAAAATACCTATCAAGAAGTCATCCAAAGTAGCCAAATCTGAAAGACTATGTATGTCCTATTGCACTGAATCAAAAGGAACCAAACCTGTGGCAACTCAAGCATCATTAGCTAACAATGGATGGAGGAGATGAAATCCATGAGTCAAGAACTAGATCTGATGTGAGAACTCCCAAGTTCAAAAATCCAAATGTCTCCTCTAAATCATGGTTCATACTAGAATTGTGATCAATAACCAAAGGAAAAATTTCACCATCAAAAGAAAAATCTACAAAGGTATACAACTGAGATGAATGATCAACCACCCCAGTAGCAATGATCTCTCTACTCTCCAAGTTTCAAATGATGACTGAATTAGGTGTGAACTCCACAGTCCTCCCATATCCACCATGTGTAATCTAATATATGGAAAGAAGATTGTTCATCAAATAAGGAACACACAAGACATCCTGAAAAGTGTTGTCCCCATAACTAATATATCCCTTCCTAATTACACTCATGTATTTATTGCTTACCATCAAGATAGGAGACATGGTACAAGGCTAAAAAGAAGACAAGATAGATTGCAAAGATGTCATACGATGAGATGCTCTTGAATCTAGAAGTCATCTCCCTAATCTTGGACCTAAAAAAGAACAAAGAGATTTTCCTTTATATTTTGATGTAGATGCTTGACCTTTTTCCTTTTTAGACTATTTTGAAGGAGGATGAGCTGATTTAGACATTCTAGAAGGAAAATCAATCTGATTCTTTTTTAGAAGACTTTTCAAGTCATCAATATCCTTCTTATAACAATAGTGTTCTTCATGTCCATCCTTCTTGCAGTATGCACAAGTAGGCCTATCCTTCTTAGATAATTCCCCTTTGGAAGAGGATTTTTTCTTTGCTTCATCTAAATGTGGATTATAGTTTGCTTTCTTTTGTTTCTTATTTGATTCTGATTCTTTCACTTGACTAACCAACAATGCCTAAGATTTAGAAGTCTTGGTGAGACCCATTGAGATAATATTTTGTTTCTCATGTATCAACATCTCAGAAAATAATGCAAATGAAGGTATAGTATATGTAGACCCCATGGTCAATCTATGAGTATGAAAGCTAGAAAAAAAGAAGCATAATCAGGACCAAGTTTGTTCATTGTGTTGTAGACCAACTAAATGTCCTTCTTATCAATTCCGAATGCTTTACACTGCTCTTTTAGATCATTAACCTTAGTGATGTAGTCTTGGATGTTTTCAAAGTTCTTAGAATCAAGGCTCATCAATCCATTATCAATTTTATAGCCTCTTACTTCATCTGTAGTACCATACAATATTTTCAATTTGTCCCAAGCTTCATGATAATTCTTACATGATTCAATTTGAAACTAGCTTGAGTAGTTGCCTTAGCATGGAAGATATTTCCAAAACACTACCTATTCCACTTCTTGAGTTGTTTCTTCACAAACTACAATTTCTTGAAAAAAGAGTGCATCATTGTGTCATATGCCAATCTAGTTGTGTGCCATCAATCTACCATAAGATCCTGAAGAAGGGGTTCCCTTAACCACATAAGTTGAAACTTAAAAGATGGATTTTTAGTGACACGTTCCAATCAAGTTGAGAGATTAATTGGCTAGTGGTCAGAACCCCTCCAATCTAACATCTTAGAATTGGTAGCCCAATTGCCACCAATCCAAAAGAAAGAAACCAAAAATCTATCAAGCATCTCTATAATTGAATCCTTACCACATATCTTGTTATTCTAGGTATATTGACCATTACTAGGCTTTATATCAACAAGATCTAAGAAATAAATATTTTATTTGAGAAGAGTAGTCGATAGCTCCAACCTTTGCAGCCCTCCCCTCTTTTCCTCCAAATCAATAATAGCATTGAAATCCCTAGCTACAATCCAAGGATATAAAGGAACTATTCTCTGAATATATTGAATATGAGACTAGAGGCGAGACTTTCCAAGAATATTAGTTGGGGCATAAACATTAAATAGAATAACAATATCTCTAGATTCCAAACTCGAAGCAACCACATAAATAGAAAATTTACTGGATATCCACCAAAGAGGGCTAATCTTTGATGTGTTCCATAAGCAAGAAACACCTTGCATTACCTTGAGTGCCAATACATTGGCATTGACATCTCCACCAAAGCTTGGAAGCCAAGTTACACATACTCTCCACATAAAGCTTTGTGTATATATAATATCATTTATTAAAATAGTGTTACACATATTGATTTTAAAAATATGGCTTAAAATATTCACACCTTGAAATTCCACATGGGATAGAGCTCTAACCAAAACATAATTACATAAATTTATTACATGACAAGAGAAAGAGCATTAGGGGATGAAAAGTATATCGATCATACGATTTACCCCATACATCAACATTTTTTAAAGTGTCCTTAAGAGGGTCCCACCCAATATTATCTCTAACACCCATAAAAAGAGAAATAAAAAAATCCAACTCATGGAACTTGCTAGTGTCAAGCTAGCCAACAACCCCAAAACTAGAGGCCAAGGGAGAGGTAGACCAATGGCGAGGTAGTGACCATAATTTTTGTGCATGATCGCTTCTCACAAAAGGAACAAAGAATCAAGAATGAACATCTTAATTTTCACGAGTAGATTGTCTATAACCTTAACGAAACCCGTAAGGTAGAGACTAACCCTAATTAGAGATGAGAGTCAAATTAAATCTAACAATATATATAAGGCATTACCCAAATGATTAAGAAACAACATATGTGAGAAACACTAAGTGCAACCTTGTTTTCTTGCATTTGAATCTATATAAGAAAATTAAAATAAATGATGGCTTTAGAATAAAATAAATAAATTATGATTAACAAAGTCTCCAAAAAATATCAACATTTTTGTCTTTCCAAATGCTAAAAATAGTTTATACCTTGAAATAATTTAAAATATGAGTATATTTGAAAAGAATTCTAGGCCAATCCCCTAACAACACCATTTTCCAAGAAAAAGGTTTGGGCCGAAAATACTTAAAAATCATGAATCCAAGTCCAAGCAGCTTGAGCTTTGAAAAAACCCCTTAAATATGTTTAATAAACTCCGAATGACTACAAAAAAGACATCAAAGATCCAAAATCCCCAAATGGGTTAACTTGAAACAAATATGAAAGCCTTGGAAAAAATACACCAAGAAAAATAAGTGATCTTTTGCTCAAGAATAGCTATCCAAATGGTGTAGAATGTGCACTACCAAACCATTAATAGATATTATAAAAAAAAATTGATATTTAAGATAGACACCATAATAAAATGAGGAAAAATATAAGAATAGCCTTAGTGAGCTTTGTAATTTATAAATAGAGTATCAAGATACCATTTCCAATCTTTCCACCATAATTTGTAATACCAAAATCCAATTTTATGTATCATATATGTAAGGATGGTAACAAGAATATTTTCAAAATTTTATTGATACTAATTGGATAAATGAAACTTCACTTTAGCCTTTGGCCAATTTAAAAATCTCTAGGTCATTTTAGAAAAGAGATCTAGAAGATTCTTGATCCCAATTTTGAAAAATATCAAAGAAAAAATCTAAGGAGTCTTAGCAAGATTTCAATCTTGGAAATATAAAATAGGGGACTACTAGATTGAATTTTTATAACTTGATAAATCATTATAAAACCAATTCCATTCCATAGTTCAGTTAGGGATTAATGGTCAAGACAAGACAATGAGGCTTGGGTAAAAATAAGTATCTATAAAATTGAGTTTTACAGATAGGTCATTGAATGCTAGAACTTGAGGCTTTACAAAATTTCCAAGAGATGAACTTGATTGATGCTATTTTATCTTGCAAAAGAGTGAGAAATTAATAATAAAAAAAGACAATTCACTAGTTGAATGACAAAAAAAATTAGGTGAGAAGATACCTTTGACTAGTCCTTGAGAAATAGAATAAGCTAAAAGGTATCCAAAACCTTTAGTGACAAGCACATATAGGGTAGAGATTTAAGGGAAAAATTGGTAGGGATTAAAGGAAAACATTTTTAGTTATACCAAAAAAGGAAAAAGGCACTATATTTATGGTGATTTATAGTGATACACATTGAAACATTAGAGAAATTCATACACATTGATAGCATGAAATGAGTACCAAAATTGTAAAGCCTAAAGCATGATAATGATAAAATTCCTCTCAATGTAGTCATAATATTTTGAAAAGTCAATTTTAATGAAAAAGGCCCACTAATGAGATTCTTGAGCTCATTTCATGTACCTCCCCAAACTTTAATATTATTATCCAAAATATGGTTGTACTTAATAAATTTAGTTTGTCTAGAACACATAATCTAAGGAAGAAGATTAAACAAATTAAGTGCAAGATCCTTTCAAATAATCTTGTAGGAGACATTAAGATGTGATCATCCTCTAATTTTAGATATCTTCAAGATGACAAAATTTAGGTATTAATTTCAAGAGATGAAAGTGAGATCTAATACCCCATGATCACCAACAAAATTAAAGATAGCCTTTCACAACAAAGTAGAGAAAAAGGATATATTTCTTGATATGGATGCAATTGTTGGTTAAGGAGCCTAACCTTATTGGTTCTTGGGAAAATTTTAGCACAAGGGTGAAGGGGGTATCCCCCCATGGAGTTTGGGGGGAATTCCCCTAGTAAGGGTTTGAGGCAATGTCCCCAAATCCAAACTTTATATATATTTCTCAATGTAAATCTAGACCATTTGTTATTAGGTCACAAATCTAATGGTAGAGATTATGTTGGATTTTATTTGCATAGAAGGAAACCCTCTTTTTATGAGGGCATTGTATTATAGCTATATATATTGTATTTTTGTGGAGACTATGAGAGAGAAAAGATGAAGTTACAATGGACGTGTTGCAACTTGTATCCGTTCATTTTTTTGTTTCTATATGGGTCTAGCCCATATTGGGTGAACCACATATATTTATGTCTATGTGTTTATATATTTTATTTCTACATTAATTTTATTATATATTACTTTTTATTCCTACTCATAACAATAATACTATATAATGATCAATAATGGATCAATGATAGTACTTTCCCTACATTGAATAATGTACATGAGGCCTTGCTTATATAGGCAAGGTTGAGAGATAGGAAAATATAACATTGTGACAAGTGTCTTAAATGAAATGAGACAACTAAAGATAAGATAAATTCACATGATAATTTTTTTTTTTAAAGATTCATAAAGCCCTAGAAAAACTTAACACATGAATATGTGTGAATAGGACCTTCTAGGTGAACTAATTAGGTAATATACCTCATTCACATCAACACCCCCACTTAAGTGCAACTTAGGGAGAAGAAAAAATGAAATAATGCAAAGATGATGCAAATTTGAAAGGATGGGTCTTAGCTACAAGGATATATTAGGTATCCATTTACAAATGATCTCTTATAACAAAATGTAAAGGAGAAAAACCTTGTGGGAAAAAACCCCTCTCCAAAAGAGAGAATGCAAGAACAAATCGTGTACAAGTGATGGAAGAAGTGATGAATGGAGGACTCAAAATTACCCCCCAAGGAATACATCCATAATAAATATACAATAGGTATCCCCCCATGTGAGAGAAAAAGTGAGACTATAGATCCTCCCCCATAAAGAAGTAGCTCCTTTGTCAATGGTGAATAATTGAAGAAAAAATACAATCCAATAACTACCAAAAATATGCCTCCCTCGGGAATAAACAAGTCCAATGGTTAAGATGTACAAGAAACTCCAACTCCAAGAATATTTATGAGGGAAGAAGTAGCATAATGAGTGTCTCTAAAAAATTATCATGTGTCTCCATGCTAGAGTATATCATAGAAAAATCAAGGGATACCCCAATCAAAGAAGGTAAAAAACCAAGACTATATGGAAACTAAAATAGAATGATCTCCAAAGATAATTATGGTTTGACAATAGTTGTAATGTAATTTTCATCAAAGAGGAGATTAATATCCTCAAGTGTGTCCTCTAAATCTGTAATATGAGACTCATAAAATAAATTTGATATAACTATTAAGTAAGCATCCCATAAAGCTAAATTTGAAATATTATTATGGTCCTATTGAACTAAAGTAATCTTTGAAGAAGAAATAATGAGGGGAATCTCAATCAATGATTCTACAAAAGGAATCAATGAAAGTGTTATCAACAACTATATTTGTAGGAGAAGAAGGAGAATCTAAAGAAACAGTATCATCCTCATCACCCAAAGATCCATAGTTCTCCATAAAATCAAACTCCTTAAGAGTATCATAGTCATATGGTGTATTTTTTGAATCATCTGGAGGTACCAAACAATCTAAGATAGGATCATTTATGACTGGTTGTGTATCATGATATCCATTTATATATCCAAAACCTTTTTCCAAAGATCATCAAGACACTCAATGTGTGCAATGACATTCCAAGTGTCATCAGTAACATGTAGACCAATATATCTTATAATATGTTCCTTTTTAGATGTCCAAACAATTTTTTTGCAAGGAGTACATAGTTGGGGAACAAGAGCATACGAATATTGTAAAAGATGAATCCAATGGATATGTTTCAAGATATCATCTCTCCATTGTTTATAGTTTCCCCTTTTCGAGATGATTAGAGAAGGATAAAATAAAAAGACCATAATGAACTATGATTGATCTCTAAATTTATAAAGAAATCAACCCTCAACAACAATTAGAAACTCCCTATAGGGGGTGTTGATCTCAAGAAATGACACATAATGAATGAGGCTATGGGAGAAAAATTAATTTGGAGTATGTACAACAAACAAGATTAGAAATAGGCTCAGATACTTCAACATAAATATCTTGATTCCCTAGAGAAAGAAAGGATATTGATAATCCATAATCCCTTGAAGGGATCAAAAAAATGGAATTTTATGCTATCATGTCAGAAGTTAATTACAAATCACCTCACTTAGAAAATAGGGTCTGGGGAATAAGCCCTTTTCTTGGAAGACTCTTGGGAGGGCTTTGAAGCCTTGCAAGGTGATGGAAGGCTAAAAGAAATTCAAAGGATCACAAAGGCTAAATAGGGTGTCAAGGTGATAGATTTTCTAGAAAGAAAGCTAATTAATGGCCAAGAAGTGTGGGATTGGAAATCGATAGGGGATTTGAATTTTGGTATGGAGCAACAAGCCTTGTTACAATTATTGGTGTAAATAAAGTCTTGTACCTAGTTAATTCATTACTAGGATACTTAGGGGACTTATTTACATGTTAAGTTTACTTAGGTCCTAGGAAAGAATCTTTCTAGAAAGTGTTAGTTGTCATTAGTTGTTATCTTATCTTTTGACTTGTAACGCATGTGACCTAGGTAGTAGTGATAAGTTGTCTCATTTCATTTGATTAAGACACATGTATCTCACCTTGGCTATATAACCAAGGGGTCTCTCATACATTGTACATACACAATAATATTGAATATTGATAAGATTATAGTTTATTCTTGTCATATTCATATTCTCTCTTTGTGCTTTCCATTTGGCCTCTAGTTCTTGGGTGACCATCTCCATAGCCAATTCTAACATGGCATCAAAGCAGGTTGGCAACCTTTGGTTAGCCATTTTTTGAGAGATCTTGGTAGATCTTAAAAAGTTGAGTATGCTCTTCTCTTGCATCGTATGATGATTTGGAGAATCAGAAAAACTTGATATAAATACCAGATTTGGGGGGTTCCTCTTTATGGCTCTTTATTTTAGGTTCATATCAGAGATTTTTGGTGCAAATTTGAGCTCACCATTGAGTTTAGAGGGTTTGAGATAGTTGATTTTTCCTTTTGTTTCATCCAAATCGAACATATGAGGCCAAATCTATGAGGGTTTAATGTTGAAGAGTGGTTGCCAAATCTAGAAGGCAACTACATTTTTGGAGCATTTTAGGTCAAATTGGACCGTGCCATCATGTCTAGAAGGGCCAAAAACTCTAAGATCGACTATCAATTCGTCGAATTTGGAGCATTTGTCCATTGAGGCAAAAAAAATACCTAAGGAGTCGTATAGCCCCCCAGGTCATCATTATAGTGCAACTGTATAGTTCGTAGAAAATTAATACTTTATTTCATTTAAATTTTAATAAAAAAAATTATTAAAAAAAATACTTTTTGGTAAATTTATTTGAAAATTTGTAATTTTTTTTTTTAAAATCAAAAAGTATTTTTGTAGACTTGTGTAGGTAGGTTGTGCCCTACACAATCCCATAGAGTACATAGGGCTAGTTTTGCGCCACATGGCCTGGGTGTAGGCTCTACCACTGAAAATCGGACAATCTTCTTTTATTCATGACCATTCAAATCCGATGGGATCTTTCAGATTGGTGTCCACTCCAAGATTCATTGAAAATTCTATCAACCGAGCATATTCTGCCACATCAACACACTGATAACTTTGAGGAATATTCCATCAAATATTTTGTTTGACAAAATATTTTATGTCGAGATTTCGTCCATCGTCAGCCTAGGGAATATTCTGACAACTAGAGGGCATATTCTTTTTTGATGTGCAAGTGGATATCAATTTTAACCTAGCAGTCTACCAAAATCAACATGACATCAATAGTTTTTTTTTTTTAAATCCCCCCTCACCATTGGCATTTTCAACTTTGCAGTCCAACTTTGAAGCCCCGTATCTTAATCATTTTGGCTCCTTTTTTCAATATTTTTTTATTTGGGCTAATTTTTTGTGCTCTTCATAGTGGTGCAATCAAAATTTGGTTTTGGTGTCTTATTTTTCCAAAAATTGTAGATTTTCACATGTTTTGTTGCTTCGTCCTCATTTTGGGAACTTCAGGAGCTCATATCTTGCTCCTATAGTAACATTTTTTGGTGATTTTTTTTTTAAAGTGCATATTTTTTCATGTACTTTCCAATGGTGTAACCAATTTGATCTCATTTTCTGTAAAAAATTTTCTTTGATTTTGCGGCCTATTTTGATATTTGTAATCACTAAGATCAAGTCTAGCTTACTATTTTTGGCATCTAGCAACTGTAAACACACTAAATATAAAGTTTCAAATCATATATTATTGGAGGATTTCTTGATTGAGTGATTTGGGGGTGTTTCTCTTGGTGCATTCTTTTGTTTTGTTTGTTTGTGTTCTCTCAGTTTCATGGATCATTATAAGGTTCATTTGCTCACATCATATAATTATTCAACATGGCATCAAAATGTATGGAGTATTCTAATGACTAAAGGTCACTCTCTACATGTTGAAAATAATGTACTTGAACCTACAAATGCAAATAAAAGATCAAACGGATTATTGAACATGCCAAAGCTCTTGGATGTCTTCGTAGACTAATTTCTCAATATTTTTTGTTTCAAATTGAATCATGTAAGAATTCTCATGAAGCTTGGTACAAATTTAAAGCATTGTATGGTACTATAGATGAATTAAGAGGCAATCAAATTGATAATGAACTGATGAGCCTTGATCCTAAGAACTTTGAAAACATTCAAGACTACATCACTAAGGTTAATGATCTAAGGGAGAAAATTAAATCATGTGGAAATGATAAGAAGGAAACTCAGTTGGTCTACAATACAATAAAAAAAATGGTCTTGATTATGCTTCTTTTGTTTCTAGCTTTCATACTCATAGATTGACTATGTGGTTTGCATATACTACACCTTCATTTGTATCATTTTCTAATACATTGATACATGAGCAACAAAAGCTTATCTCAATAGGTCTCATCAAGACTTCTAAATCTTAGGCATTGTTGGTTAGTTAGGTGAAAGAATTAGAATCAGATAAGAAATAGAGAAAGCAAAGGATAATCCACATTAAGATCAAGCAAAGAAAAAATACTCTTCTAAAGGGGAATCATCTAAGAAGGAGATGCCTACTTGTTCATATTGCAAGAAGGATGGACATGAAGAACTCTATTGTTATAAGAAGGATATTGATGAGTTGAAACATCTTCTTAAAAAGAATCACATTGATTTTCCTTCTAGAATGTTTGAACCTTCTTATCCTTCTTCTCCAAAACAATCTAAAAAGGACAAAGGTCAAGTTTCTACATCAGGACACAAAGGACGTGCTCTTTGTGATTTTATAGGTCATGGACTATGTTGACACCTTCAAATTTTGTGAATTTGAAGTGCCCATATTGAAAATTTGATCTGCACACTCATAAGTATACTTGCAAAATCTTCCCAAGTGACCTACTTTGAAGGGTCACAATTTGGAGCCAGTTGATTTTCAAGACAAAATGATTGTTTCTCTCCATTCTTCCCACTTTCATGTACTCCCTGGTCCGATTTCAAAGCATTGTGATCAGATTTTTTATTTTTACTAGGCCAAATAAAATGCAGTTTGCTATGTTTTCACACCTACATTTTCAAAAAATTTCAAGGTGGTCAAGTTTGAGCCTCAATATCTAGTGAAGAATGATGATTGAGTCAAATCCCTCCTGCACACACACTCAGTGTGCCCAAATGACTTAGTGTTTTATTCTTGTTTCATTTTGGTGGCTAATTCAATAGTCGATACAAATCTTAATCAATTTACCTATCAATTTCAATTTGTTTGTGTGTTGAGCTCATTTTATTACATCTCTCATGTTTGAATTGAACACTGGCATGAAGGACAACCAAACCTTTAATGTACTCTGTTTTTCAAAAAATTAGAGGAGAAACATTTATTTACAATATATTTGATACTTTGGCACACAAGAGTATCTATAAGTATACTGTTGGGATTACCCTCCCTGGTTTAATAGAGCCAGAAGTGCAGAAGATTTCAGTCTCTTTGACTGAATCTTGTTCATTGGCCAAATCAAATCTTTGAGTTTGAATATGAGAGAGTGGCTAATCTTTAGGACTCGTTGCATCCGTTGATTTGGGAACCAACAAAATAGGGAGATGGCTTCTAGATTCAAGAGCATCTCATCATATGGAATCTTCACAGTCTATATTCTCTTCCTTTTGGACTTGTAATATGTCTCCTATTTTGATGGGAAACAATACATACATGAGTGCAATTGGGAAGAGATCTATTAGTTTTAGGGACAAAACTTTACAAGATGTTTTGTGTGTTCCTCATTTGACAAAAAAAATTATTTCCATATACCAGATTACACATGGTGGAGATGGGAAAACTGTGGAGTTCACTCCTAATTTATTCATCATTCGAGACTTTGAGAGTAAAGAGATCATTGCTACTAATATGGTTGATCACTCATCTTGGTTGTATACCTTTACAGATTTTTCTTTTGATAGTGACATTGTTCCTTTGACTATTGATCACACTTCAAGTATGAACCATGATTCAAAGGAGACATTTGGCTTCTTGAACTTGGGAGTTCTCACATCAGATCCAGTTCTTGAGTCATGAATTTCATATCCTCCATCTACAATTGCAATTGATGATGCTTGTGTTGCCACAGTTTTGGTTCCTTGTGATTCAGTGTAGCAGGATCCTCATTGTCTTTTAGATTTGGCCACTTTGGATGACTTCTTGGCAGGTGTTTTAGACTTGTTCATGGAGTATCTTATTGCAAAATTGGGGAAAAATATTGATGAAATTCATATTCTCTTTGATGGGGAAGATCCATCTTCATTTGTTGCAAGGGAACAATTTGAACCTCTTGTTCAATCTCTACATGATCATTCTTTGCAGTTTTACATGATTGTGGATACATTTGGACAACATTTCAAGGAGGCTTTTTTGTCTTCAGAGGTGATATCTTTTTCTTTGGATCATGTTCTACATTCATCTCTACTAGATTATAGATTGTCCTATTTAGTAGTGTGGCCTAGAATTCCTATTTGGAGTGTGTCATCTTTCGGTATCGACATGGAGACACTTGAGCATGCTTCAGAGACATCATCATCACATATCATCCATCTTCCTGACATCTTGCATACATGGTTTTGTTTCTTCCTAAGGAGAGGAATGTTGTTTGATGCTTTTTGACCATCTTCAACATTCAATGTCAAGCTTCTACCATCATTGCAAGAGACTCAACATTGAGGGGGGCATGTGTTGTCTCTCTTCTTCTTCTCTCTTATGGGGGTCTTTTTCCTCACGTGGGGTTTTGGAATTCTCATGAATCATTGAGAGCATTTCTTTTTTGTATCTTTCATCTCTCGTTTGGGGAGGAGTTTTTTCCTGTTAGAGTAATAAGTTATTACACTTAATTAATTATATCATATTGGTTAATTAATTAATTCACTTATTCCTTTAGTTACTTAAGCTAAACTTAGGCACATTAATAATTGATAAATTATTAAGTGTGCACACTAGGGTTTCCTTTTTAGGTCAACATTAGGGTTGAATACATTTCTTTTATAAAGAAAATCATCTCATGTAATTTCTTAATTATGAATATATCAAATTGCACATCTTCATGCAAAGCTCTACTTTTTTATTGTTTTTCTCTTATGTGGAAGGCCTTTTGGTTTGCATGTCTAATCTTGGTTTCTAACATGGTATCAGAGCAAGGTCTGTTGTTGCATTATTATGATTCTGATATGGTTTCTTGTAAACAGAAGTATCTTTCCTTGCTTGCCAGATTTCGGTTCCAGTGTTACTCCACAATGTTCTTCCAGTGCTTCTTTGCAACATGTCATCTCATTGTAGGGGGGTTTTTTCCCACTGGGTTTTTCTTCTCTACCTCATTCTTGCATTTGTAAATGGGTACCTGATCAGGCCTTTGTTGTCGGGACCCATCTTTGCTTTCATTCATCTTTTTTCTAGTTTTTTAGATACTTCCTAAGTTCATCTTAAGGGGGGGTGTTAGAGTAATAATTTATTACACTTAATTAATTATATCATATTGGTTAATAAATTAAGTCACTTATTCATTTAGTTACTTAAGCTAAACTTAGGCACATTAATAATTGATAAATTATTAAGTGTGCACACTAGGGTTTCCTTTTTAGGTCAACATTAGGGTTGCATACATTGATTTTATAAAGAAAATCATCTCATGTAATTTCTTAATTATGAATATATCAATTTGCACATCTTCATGCAAAGTTCTAATTTTTTATTGCTTTTCTCTTCTATGGAAGGCCTTTTGGTTTGCATGTCTGATCTTGGTTTCTAACATTTCCCATTGGGTTTTCTCCTTTTCTCCATTTGTGAGAAATTTATTTTGCATTTGTACATGGGTACCTAAAATGGCCTCATAGACAATACCCATCATTTCATCTTTGTGTCATTTGTATAATAATTTTATACTCCCTAAGTTGCACTTAAGGGGGGGTGTTGGTGTAAATAAAGTCTTGCACCTAGTTAATTCATTACTAGGATACTTAGGTGACTTATTTACATCTTAAGTTTACTTAGGTCCTAGGAAAGAATCTTTCTAGAAAGTGTTAGTTTTCATTAGTTGTTATCTTGTCTTTTGACTTGTAACACATGTGACCTAGGTAGTAGTGATCTAAGTTATCTCATGTCATATGATTAAGACACTTGTCATAATTTTATGAAATCTTGTATCTCACCTTGGCTATATAACCAAGGGGTCTCTCATACATTGCACATACACAGCAAAATTTTATCATAATTGATAAGAATAAAGTTTATTCTTGTAATATTCATATTCTCTCTTTGTGTTTTCCATTTGGCCTCTAGTTCTTCGATGGCTATCTCCATATCCAATTCTAACAACAATCAATTTTGCAAAAGGGATAAATTGTTATTTTTGGTGTAAGAGATGAAGTGGTTTGGTGTGGTTCAAATAATGGTATTTACAATGTTAAAATAGGTTATAAACTATTGGAGAATGTCTGGGTAAAGGCAGACTGGTCAAATTAGTTATGTTGGGACAAGTTTTATCTTACGAAAGCTGGTATCTTTTCTTGGTTAGCATTACATGGAAGCATTTTGACGGGGGAGCGACTCATGAGGATTGGGTTTAAGGGCCCTTACCAATGTATTCCATGAAAATAACATGAAGAAATAGTGGATCACTTGTTGCTACACTGTGAATTATTGAACAATTGCTAGAAATGCTTCCAAAATAAACTCAACTAGAAATCACCCTCTCTCGATTCTTTGCTAGCAATGTTACAAGGGTGGAGGGTGAACCATAGGAAATATTCCTTCTCCAACATATGGCACGTGAGCCCTTCTCTGATAATTGGGGAGCTTTGGAAGGAATGTAATAGAAGGATCTTCTAAGGAAAAGAGCTTATTTTAGAATCTATGTTTTCCAAAATAGAGTTCTCTATTTCAGAACTAATCAATATGGTAGTCACAAGATGCAAGCCTAAAAACTGTCCTTTCAGTCATGTTGATAGTATTCTCCAGCCAAGGTGGCCATTGTTAAAGCTCCTGAACTGTTATGGTGTGCATGCTAATGTGGTTCCAACAAATAATAAGGTGGTTGAGTGGTTTAAACCAAAGAAGGGGTGGGTGAAAGAAAAATTTGATGGTGCTACAAAAGGGAATCCCAGTCCTTCTGGGGTGGGGTGCGTCATACCAGATGACCTTGGGAACATTTTGGGTTTTGGCGCTCAAAATTTATTTGATGGAACAAATAAGGAGATTGAAGCATAGGTAGCTTTACTTTTTGTAAATTTGGTGGTTAAAATGGGGTTTCAGAAACTTCAGTTGGAAGGTGATTCACAAATCATTGTTAATGTTGTAGCCATTGGCAGCTCATAGGTGCGGAAGATAAACAAATGTATCTCACTAATAAGGCAAAAAATAAGTTTGTTGGAAGATTTTAAATTGTCTCATACATTGCATAGTGGGAATGGGATAGTTGATTCCTTAGCAAACTAGGCGGTTTCAACATTGTTAATTCATAATTTGCCTATGTATGAAGATTTTCGTAATATTGAGGTAGTGCCTGTGGAGGGATGGGGGTCTGAGGCCCCAGGTTCTAATTAAGGTGGAGTAGTATTTTGGATTCATGGCATTGATTCCTCTTCTCTCATAGATCAATGATGATCTAAAGGATAGTAGTAACCTTTAGCAATGCATGACTAATGGCTGCTAGGTTACTAATGGTTAGTTTTTTGCATATTTCAGGCTGCATAAAAGGGGAAAAAGTATTATTTATATATTTTATTGGGGCATAGGGCTAGTTGCAATGGAATGGCATAGGTTGGGTTGATTTGTGATTATTAAGGCAATTATTTATGATCTTTTTATTCATGTATTATAACTCAGTTGCTACGAAACATTATCATTATCAAGTTGCCTTTTAGGTGGTTCCAAGATAAGTACGGGCTTATTTTGAACTTGTGGTTGTTGTGAGGATGGATAAATGATGAGTTTAACTTTAGGAGGTGCAATAATTAAAGGATCTCTAAGACATCTTGACGGAATCTTAATGTTCATAACTTCATTGAAATTATCCTTATTTTTATGATCTCTTAGTGAAGGGGAGTCTAATTTCACTTCATCATATTCATCTAAGGAAGCCACATAGAAAAATAGAGTTTTATCAAAATGAATGAACAATATGATAAACAACAATTTTTATTCTAGGGTTTCACTCAATCTATGAGGGCTAAAATGCATAAATAATAATTAGAAATTAACCCTAATTGTTATGAAAACAATAAGGGAGGCTTTGAAAGGCTAAAACAATGTGTACCTTACTAAAAAAGTGTTGTTTTGAGGTCACTGAGGAATCATTCGCCCAAAGTGGCAAATGGGTCCCTGTTAGGGTTTCTAAAAATCACTTTCAGGGTCATGTTCCTAAATGTTTGCACTTCTAGCTCCTAAAAGTTTGAAACAAATCATGTAGAGCTCTTTCTGTGATCTTGCAATTTAGATGGCAACTTTGCAACTTTTTAACTTTGACAACTTTTGTTCAATCTTGTTCTCCACTTGATCTTCAACCTAAGACCTTGGAATGTAAATCACTAATCTAACATGAAGTGGCCATATAGAATGTAGATCTTGATCTTGAATTGGATGTGAAACAATGCTTGCAAATGGATCTTCAATACTACATCAACACACACTAGATCAACAACATGCTTGATGCACTATGCCTTTGGCATAATGATATCATCTTGAATTTCTCAAATAAAACTTCAATAATCTTCCCTTGAATGTCCTTAAAATTCTCTTGAAAGTGCTCTATAATTCTCTTGTGAACTCTTGTGTAAGTGCTCTTGATTTCTTATGAAGTTCTAGGATGAAACTATGTGAATTAACCTTATATTTATACTAAACTTAAGAGTTAACCCTGAAATTCAAATAAAACAAGTTGAAATCAGATCTAGGATTCAAAATCATTACAATCCCACCACAAATAAGTTTAAAAAGGGGTGTCCTAAGTAAGGAGGACCCATTCGCCACCTTGGGCAAATGGGTCCTAGCACAATTTTCTAGGACAAAGCTTCGGGGAGGTGAAATATTACTAAAATACCATCACAAATATGCTTAAAAAGGGGAGTCCTAGGTAAGGAAGACCCATTCACCACCTTTGGTGAATGGGTCGTAGCACAATTTTCTAGGACTCAAACCTTGCCAAATTAAATATCATGCAATATTATTAATGGGTGTCGGGATAAAAATAATAATAAGGATTTTATTTGAATTTAAGGGGCCAATTAAGCTCAATTAATTAATGAATCCCTTGATTAATGTAAAAGTGTAATAAAATGCTTTACAACACCCTAAATAAGGCACAATTAAGTTCATTTTATCATTAATTATTAATTCCTAGACTAAGCATGAAAAAGGATTACTTTTTTCGATGCTACATTTTGCCCCCACTTTAGTGAGAGTTTGCCCACATGTCAAAATCACACTAAAGTAGACATTCATGACACTTAAGTATGAAACTATAACAAAGATACATAATCATACCCTATCAAAGACCAAGAAAAAGGAAAATTACAGGATCAAGCTTCAATCGTTCCAACATGGTTGTTTGTCTCAGAAAAAGGATCAAGCTTCGATGGTCCAACACGATGTGGAACACATATAGGTTGTTTGTTTGTAACATGTGTGCTCACTCTGGGGTAGTGGAACCTCAGGTCATCCACCAGGTGAGTTATCCAACTGAGGTGGCAAATGAGAGAATCGTATTAGCCTCCCATACCATACCGAAGTTATCCTCTTGACAACCTTGATAAGGCACAACAATGCTATGCTTTTGAATGTTATTTTTGTTATTTTTTTTGTTAAAGGGGATTTTTCTTTGTTCATGTAAGGTATTATTCTTAGGTAACATCGTGCCTAATGTCTCCAAGAGTGGACAAGTCAAGAATATCAGCTCGCCACTTATGGGATGCTTCATTCGCATCATGCCACTAAGGGAAATCATATGCTTAGAAATATCACATTCTTGGAGGACATAAAACCCAAGGACACCACCAAGACAAGGACGCATCACAAGAAAAAGAAAATCACACCATGAAATATGAAAAATGTCAAAATATGTCATCGATTTATGCCCCCACTTTAAATTGGTTGCTAACACCATTATTGTGAGCAATTGCTTTAAAGTAGCCAATATTTTCTCCTAAGCCATGAGAGCTTTACTCGGAAAACCCTATGCCAAGTCATATGTTTTTGACATAAAGATACATCATGAAAAAGGAAGGATGGAGTTGCCCCCAAAAATACATAAGGGATCTATGGATTCAAAGTCAGTATGTCTTTGCTACAATGTTGTTTATAGAGCTCAAAACTATCATCATTCCCCAAATAAATATAGAACTAGAAGAATGACACAAAGAGAGCGAAAAAAAGAAAAATCCTTTCAAGTCAATATAAAAGAGACCTAAATGTCTTGACACCTTGCATCATCCCCAAAAGGAAAACACAAGACAAATGAAAAAGATAAATTGTTTGCGACATACAGGAAAAATGTAGATACATATAGAAGAATGCACAAGAGAGAGAGATACATCAAATAAAACATCATGTGGGATCACATTACGCACATGCAATCACATAAAGAAACATGAAAAAAAAAGCAAATGACTAGTACGACACATGAAAGTCAACCTAAAGAAGTTCGTTTGCATCCCAATCTTGGTCAATATATATGGAAGGCATACAACTAGCCAAAGGGACAACAAAAAATGTTGAACTAGGACAAGGCTAACTAACCCCTTTCCCCCACTAAGTGCAGGAAACGTATGATCTGAGGTAGGTGATGAGAATGAGCCCCTTGCAATAAAGAGAATGATTTTCAATTAATGTATAACATGTAATAGTGAGAATAACAATGAAACATAGAAAAATAGGGTTTTATCAAAATGAATCAACAAGATGATGAACCACTAATTTGTGCTATGAAACATACAATTATGTGTATGACATGATGCAAATATCAATCAAAAGACAATCCTAACTGTTATGACAACAATAAGGGAGGTTTTGAAATGTTGAAACAATGTGTACCTTGCTAAAAAAGTGTTGTTTTGAGGTCACTAAGGACTCAATCTCCCAAAGCGGTGAATGGGTCCCTGTTAGGGTTTCTAAAAATTACTATCCCAACCATCACCAACTCTACTTAATCTTTGGGGTGTACTCAAAGCCAAGGTGGAACTTCAATTCCATCTTATACAATACCAATGTCCATTCCTACATACACTAATACTCAACCTACCATAACCTTTCAACCTACAATAACCTTTCAACCTACCATAACCTTTCAACCTACCACAAAAATCCAACCTACTAGCAATATGAACACTTCCTTAGGTATTTCCACAGGGAATCCTTTTAGCTTTGTGCATTTGAATATGTTATCTCCTCAGCCATCCACCTTTACCAACTTAAAATTCACTTGCCCTCTACATACATACACTACTCCACCCTATTCCCCTCCATACAATCACAACGATGCTCTCCTTAAATCACTCATGCAAACCATGACATCCCTTCAACAAGTTGCAACCCTAAATCAAAATAACAATGGTCAACCTTTGCAATACATCAAAACTAACCCGTTATCCTTGGAGATATTAAGAACACAAATGCCACAAGGTATAGAAGTTCTGTGATTTGAGAAATATGGTGGGAAAGGAGATCATGTTAGCCATGTTTCCATTCTTAAAGCCTTGTGTAGTGATTTCAAATTTGAAGACAAACTTTTGGCTAAGCTATTTCCTAGGTCCTTGAAGGATACTTCTTTAGGGTGGTTCTCTCCTTTGCTGAATAATTCAATCGGTTCATTCAATGAACTTGTTGATGCCTTTTACAACCACTTCCATATTAACATGTATCCCAAGATGACACTTACTGATTTAATGCAATGCAAACAAAAGGATGATAAGAAAGTGACTAAATAACAAGATACCAAACACTTTATTCACAAGTAAACATTAAGATTCCTGATGTCGACCTTCAACGAATTTTTATTGCCAACTTACCAAAAAAACTCCAAAGAAAAATTGAAATGTTGAGATTCCCATCCTTCACAGAGTTGTGTATAACCCTTCATGATTATCAAAATACGGCTTATGGTCATGATGTGAAAATTCCTCCTAGTCATGTTGAAAAGTCTGAATCCACAACTCAAAATAGTTACCAATCTTTCAAGAAGAAGAATAAGGGCTTCTTACAATTGAATTCCCCTCAACCAAGTCAAAAAACCAACAACCAAGTGGCTACTATAAAGACAATAAATCCTTTTTATTTTGGGGATAAGAATAGAGAGTTCACTCCTCTACCTGATACCATTCATAATATCATGTTGCGGCTTTTTGAAAAGAATATGCTTACCTTACCTCCTGTTAAAGAGTGTGATCCTAATATACCATTGCTTGTAGGCTTTGTACGAAATTCTTATTTCCATTATCACCGAAAAAATGGACATGGTATGGAATATTGTAAGCATCATAAACACCTTCTGCAAGATCTTATTGACAATAATCAACTTCAAATCCAAGGTGTGAATGATCACAATAATAATTTTGTAGCCCCTCCTAACCAAAATATACAAATCTTTACTAATCCCATGCCAAAGTACACTATTTCATTTGTCAAAGCTAGTGAAACAAAGAATGATGTGATGAATGTTGACACAGACTATGAAAACATAAAAGATGACAATGAAGAATAACTAATTAAAGTGGTAGCATTTATCGTAGCTAGACCTCATTAGGACTCAACTAAAAATCCTCCTGATATTACTTTCTCACAAAATGACATACTTAAATATGCACCTAATGGTCCTATTTACATTTTTAGTTGAATCAATGACAAGTCAAATAATTAATTCTATCACTAAAGAATTCTTGTTTGTGAATTAATTCTATCAATATACATATGACAAATTGAAAGCATGGATCAAGATGCATAATGGTTTTTCTTGTCTTGTTCTTGGCTCTATAAATCTCCCTTTAAAATTTGGACCAAAAACCTTAAATGTCTCATTTACCATCATCCCACAATCAAACCAATTTTGTGTGAAGTTAGGCTATCCATGGCTTTGCTCCATGAATTTCGTCCCCTCCATTGTACATAAATGTTTAAAGTTTCTATTTGGCAATGGTATCTTTATTGTGCATCGTAGTGGGTTTAATCTTGTGTCTTCTCGAGGGAACTTTTCATTGGATTTCTTTTGGCTTGAGCCTATGGAACCTATTAGACCTCATGAGGAATTCTTTTTCAAATCATATCAAAAGTTCAACGAAAAATGTATAACATAATTATCCCTTACAAACATTCCTCAACCTATGATTGTGTCTCCTATCCTTGATGACACTGTAGACACCTAAAAATGACCTAGGCCTACGACCACTATTTTACCACTTTTCGTCCTAGCATAATTATGACATTTTAATTATGTTCCTAACCCACCTTCAACTATTAATTAAATAATTCATAATTATTTAATTAATTCATAACCTTTTATTCTTCCTGATTATTAATAAATAGATCATATTTATTTAATGCGTCACTAATTATCTAAAGTCAACTCATAATTAAATAAAGTTCTCATTTTATTTAATTAATCTTTGTCATTAATGTCCTCCTGATTACCAAATAAATATATTATTTATTTAATATGTCACTAATCCGTAAATCCTCTCTTTTAATTAAATAGATTTGCTAATTTATTTAATTAATTAACCACTTCTAAATTAAATAATTATTTTTAATTATTTAATTGTTGTATGTGACACTTCTTTATTTTTAAATAAAACAATTTATTTAAAAATGTCTCACATTGTTAACCGATTCTTCTTTTAGTAATAATTTTAAAATCAATTACTTATTATCTCACAAAATCCATATTTTGAATAAATTTTATTCAAAATGGAAATATTCTTCTACAAATCAAGTAATTTCTAAAATTACTAATTTTATAAAATCCCATCCTCTTGTCTTCTCATTTTTACTAATTTCATCTCAACTGTCACATTTATTCTTGATTTAATTCATTTAATTAAATCTTATTCACACATTTGGGGATTTTTCCCTAACCCTAATTGAGAGTTGCCATTTTGAATCTTAACCATTGATTCTAGGGCATTTTCTCAATCTCTCATCTCATCCGTCCGTGCAAAATTGCATTTTCTATAAAATGACAATTTTGCTCTCATTTCAAGGATCTTGATCTTGAATTTTTTTAAATTACTTTTAGCTATCTTGAATTCTAGATAATTAGAATTGAATACTTGCATTTAGGATTTCTATTTGCATAGTTAATAATTTATAAATCCTTCAAATCTTGTTTAGTTCTAGACATATTTTGATAGTTTGCTCGGACACACAAACTGAGGGCTTCTATTTCATTATCAAGAAAGCTTAAGGAGGTACAATGGAAATGAGCCATGGAGGAGAGAAATGGGTGAGACTGTTCTAGTCTCATTCCTTTTCTCATCATTTCTCATTTGCATTCCATTGTTTGTTGGATTTTATTTGATATATACATGCATTTATAGACTAACAAATCTGTTTTGTAGAAATCCTTCATTACATTGGTTAACCCGACCCACTAACACGAATTTGCAGGTTTTTGTACGGCCTCAGATTTTTTTTGTAGGAACAAGAGTACGGAATGATGCAACCGCAAGCTTACACGACGCAAGTGCTCTGTCACACCGAATTTGTGCTCGCGAACGATGCATACGACCTGTCGCAACGCATACGAACTCGTGAACGATGCATTCAACAGTATGCAACACATTTGACAGATCTCGAATCGCATCTGCTCTACCGAGCCGCATCCGCTATTTTGAGCCACAGGTGACTGGTTAAGTTCATTATTGCATTGTTATCTGGATCGGACGCAACCGCGGCCAGTGTTTTATTAATGTATGGCAATTAAAATGAACCAATCCTAGGATAGACACTTAACTTGGAATTTATCAATCCTAGGATAGACATTTAATTTGGAATTTATCAATCCTAGGATAGTCACCAAATATAATTTTTTGTTTGGTTAAAATGAATCCCATGCATATTGTGAAGCAACATCTTCACTTAGTGTAGATAATCTTCATTTGGGCTTAAAACTGAACCTCTTTTTGTTGTGTTTGTTGGGTAATAGGTATATGCTCTCCCCTTTACTGGGTGATCAAAAAACCAGACTTACCCATTTTACTTTTATGCATTTTATGTTTTCCTAAATCCTTTAGAAGGCCTGTCGTAGTGGGAAAAAGTACTCACCCTACGAGAACGACCTAAGTGGGAACAACCAAAGCCAGGTTTTCCAACCCACTATAATCAAAAAGTGAATTTTGGGGAAACCCATATGCAACGGAAGTGGCAAGATAACCATCCCCAAAATATTTGTTCGAAAGATTGGGAGGTCTCCTAAGGGAGTTTATCTATTTGTTACACCAAACGAAAACCTTGACTATGAACCATAGTGTAGAAAGCCATGTGTGTTAGTCGCCAGACATTGTTTCAATCACAGTGCGAGGGGAGGGAAGAATCTGCCCCAAGACACTCAGCATATAATCGCCACAGATTGTTTGCTCAAGGGATTTGGTATCCAGTTCCGTCACCTTGAGTACGCACCTGGAAAAGATAAAAACATGGGCACCCTCTAGGGGGTGACACGACTGTGTGAGTCGACACGATTTTAAGATGTGTGTTGTGATTGCTATGATGACCTTTTGACTATTAAGAGTGAGTCTGCTTGAAGTATCTTTTTGTTCAATTTTTTAGTTTCTATGTGTTTGCCAATTGTTTTTAGAAAAACTTCAACAAAACTGAACATCAACAATCTGGACCCAAAATTGTCAAATTTGCAAAACTGTTTTTCCAAAAATTTGCTTCATGCGATGCAAGTGCTCTGTTAAACCGCAATCGCCATATGTTGAGCTGCAAATGCTCTGATGGGTCGCATTTGAAGAATCCTAACCATATTCGCTCTAAGGAGCCGCAATTGATTAATCTTGAACTGCATTCGGTATTTCGAGCCGCATTTGTGAAATATCAACCTACATTCGCTAGATTGTGTTGCAATCGACACTTTATGAATCACATTCGCCACAGTGAGCTGCATTCGCTCTATCATACCGCATTTGCTGCGACGCATTTGCTAAGAATCTGAAATCATCTTTTCACTATCCAAACTGAAAGTCCACAACTTGTCTTTAATTCAATCAAGTCTTCCTTCACTGTTACAGTTCAAACCAGACTCAGAATTGCTTAACTTCCCTCAAACATGGCATCTTAGGTACCATTTTTATCACAATAGGGTTCCATTTCTAGTCCATTAGATTGCATTGGTAAAATTCACCAGCTCCTTAGACACTTACTTTTACAGATTTTAGCAGTAGACTCTTATCACTCATTGTAAAAACCTTGCATTCAATAGTAGGTTGTCATTGGACCCAATTACCTTTTATCATTAGTCAAAACTTTTGTGAATTATTTCCCACTCAATAGTCTAGTGTGGAAATTTCACTTTGTCCTCTTAATAGTCCTTTTATGGTCTAGTGATCTTCCAAACTTGAATCATTGCAAAAACTTTGTTTTCTCAAGTTGTCCTCCTTAGATCCCTCATTAGTAAGTAAATCTTAGGCTCCTTTAGTTGCATATCACTTAGCATCTCCACTTTGCATTCACAAGTCTTTAGTCTCATTTTGGATCACACTTGCATTTCATAGCATTCCTTAAAAATCCAAAAAGAAACCAAAAACATAGTATCATACTTAGATCATTCTCTCCATCATCCCAAGTTGAGCAAACCTTTTATGGTTCAAACTAGATTACAGAAAAAGAAAAGACTCATGGATTCCTTTAGACAAGACACCAACTTTCTTGATTTCACAAATGGCATGGATTCTTTCCCTAATGCCACAAAACAATCCTTGTTATAACATGGGAAATTCCAACATCAATCCTTTTAGTGAGATGAACATTACAACCACTCCATAAGACCCTTTTGAACAATTCACCTGCAGAAACTTAAATAGGGAAGTCTTTGAAGAAGACATATTAGCTGCTGCCCAACACCTAAAAGTTGCTACTTTTGTGGAAGAAGTAATCTTAAATGATTCTTCTAGATTCCTAGCTATGCTCCTTGACCAAGGGGCTAAGTTACCAAAGGGATTTGATCTTAATGCTCTTAGAGCAACATCTCCCACTCCCCCATCACACAATCATTCCATGGGAGCTTCTTTACAAAATGTCATCAACACCATCAATGCTACCTCCCTTGGTCAACCTACCACAACTACCAACACAACATCTATTGGGGGATCATCTTCCCAACCCAACACCACATCACAATTTACCTCCTAACAAACATCCACCATCCCTTCACAAACAATAGGTGCAACCACCTCAAGCCTCTTTGGAACTTCATCTAGTTCCATGAGTACATCAACAAACCTATTATTTGGTTCTTCAAGTGCCATTGCAACCAACTCATCCAACCCTTTTGGGAGAAATAAACGAAGATTCTTCATCCCAGGCACCCAACCTACTTCCTCACAGGTTAATACCAACATTCCTATGACTCAAAACACCAACATTCCTCATGGCCATAATCTCTCATTTGGACAAGGCAATCAAGGCCCTCAATCCTTCAATCCATTTGGGCATCAACAAGCTCAAAATCATCAAGGCCCTCAATCTTTCACTCCATTTGGACATCAGCAAACGCAAAACCAACAGGGTCCTCAAATTCAATCCAGCATGGCAAGATCTCACATTCCCACTTATGCCTCTCAATTCCATACACACCAACACATCCCTCATCAAAACACTCATTTCCAACAATCCCATAATCAGAATACTCATTTTTCTCCTCGACAACCAAATCCGAATCAACACATCCCATCACAACAGATGAGCACTCAAGCCATCCCTATCACCAACATGTGTGATGCTACCAACAACTCGATTGTGGAAGCACTCACACTCCAACTCGCTGCTCTTCAAACACAAGTAGAGACATTGCAACAATCCAATAAAAAGTCGTACATGTCACATGACTTGTGCCCATATCCATTCGACACAACCTTGTATATGCCACCCTTTCCTCATGGGTATGTGGTTCCTCATTTCTCTAAATACAAAGGAAAAATGAACCCTATTGAACATGTAAGAGAATTCACCACTAGTTGCATGGACATTGCATATGAGCAAACATATCTCATGAGACTTTTTTCTAGAATTCTTGCAGGTCATGCATTGGAATGGTTCTCCCTATTTTCTAAAGGAATCAAAACATGGGATGAATTGGCAAACAAGTTTGTTGAAAACTATGCCTATAACATCGACACGGATATTGACATTGCCTCCTTATGCAGACTTACCCAAGAGGATGCAGGAGATACTTTCATTCCATTTTTTAAAAGATGGAGAACCTTAACAAGCAGATGTCCGGTAGAAATACCTGAAAAGGAGAAAGTCACCATGTTTGTTCAAACTCTCCTAGCACCTCTAAGCTATGGCTTACAATTTCATTGTTGCACAACCTTTGTTGATCTTGTTGAAAAGGGTGTTCAACTGGAGAAAGCCTTGATCGCAAAATGAAAATTAAAATATGGTGGAAAAACCATTAACACCACCACAAACAATAACCCAAGTAACTCCAACGAAAAACCCAAATACTACATTAAGAATAAACACATCACAAATGACGGTGTAGTCGATGCAAAAACCATTAATGCAATAGGGCATGTGCTCACCATCAAAGGAGTTCAAAACCAAAGTGCACATGTGCCTACATCGACACCAACTGTCGATGCTATTCAAAACAATCCTGCCCAATCAAATCAAAGATAGTTGTGTCAACCACGACAATTTCAAAAACGAACATACACCCCATTAGGTGAGCCTATTGAAACTATCTTGAAAAAGTTAATCTAAAACGATGTTATAACATTGGAAGAACCTAAACCATATGACCCTGGTCAGTTCAAGCCCTCATGGTGGGATGATAATGCATTTTGTGATTACCACCATGTCAAAGGACACAAAACTTCCTCTTGTCGCCAATTGCAAAATCTGGTACAAGACCTTATTGAAAACCATACCATTGAGTTAGGAGGTCAACCGTTTACATCTAATGCGGATCATACAATCCACAAGAACCCACTGCAGGATCATGGTTCTGGAAAACCCTCCTCATCTGGCACAAAGAATACCAATAATCAGGCCAATCCAATTCGTTCGGCCTCTAATTATTCTGAAAGCATAATCATCAACAACTTACGAGTTGCTGATGAAGAACAATGTGTCAATACCATTACCGTCAAAAAGGCCATGGATTGTAATGTTACAACACGTAAAGGCAAGGTCACCATCCCAGGTCCTTCCGCACATCAGCCTAAAATCACCATACCTAGTCTGTCTACCAAACAGTCAAATTGCAAACCAGAGTTCAACCTTATTGAGAAATTGAACAAAACACCCGCACAAATCTCCATCCTGGAATTTCTCTGCATTTCACCCGCACATAAGGCCATCTTGGATAAAGTCTTGCATGAGTCCTCCATCCCAACCAACATTGATGTCAACAATTTTGAAACTATGGTCGGATATCTGACTTCACCTCACCACATTACCTTTTCAGACAATGACTATTCCTCCTCCAAACCATCTCATAATGATGCCCTTCACATTGAATTTTTTGTACACAAACATAAGGTAAGACGAGTCTTAGTAGATAGTGGAGCAGGATTGAACATCTGCTCTCTAAAATTGGTTAAAGTTCTTGGCTTCTCTGATGCATGTGTAGATGCTACTAAGAGCATTGTCATCAAGGCGTATGATAATGAAGAACTTGCTTCTAAAGGCGTCATCACAATTCCTATTCGTGTGGGACCAATTATTGTAGATACCACATGCCAAGTCCTGGATCATGACATACATTACAATATCCTACTGGGGCGCCCTTGGATTCATGCTTTAAAAGCCATTCCTTCCACTTATCACCAATTCTTGAAGTTCCTTTTTGATGGTACTGAAATCACCATTCGAGGAGATCTGAATCCTTTTCAATACTATACCAACCTGAGAGCCACTGCTGAGCACCAGGTACCCATCAATTGAGAAGCCTCAGCTTCCAATTCCTCCAAATACATTGACCCGTCTGTACTCACCAAATCATCCATTCCATCAACTTCCACCATACTATCATCATTGGCACCAATCCCAGGTAAAGACCTTCAGATCCAGGACCTCGACTGTGGGGAATTTAAATTAAATATAGCCTACTGCATGACTACAATACCTAAGCTACCTAAAGTCTATGGTAGACCGTGTTTTGTAGTTGAGCCCCAAACAACTTTCAAGATCCCACCAAAAAGTGTCTTCACACTATGGGGAGATATGGGTAATGAAGTTATCATTGATATATCTAATTGGCTTTACAAAGATCCAGAAGAACTACCTCCACTACCAGTACATCTCTATGGAAAAGGCTATCACATATGCAAAGCATTAGGTTTTGACGGCACAAGTGGTCTTGGAAAAGATGGCAATGGAAGAAGAGAACCTATTATTGTATCTGCAAGACCAAGATACATAGGGCTAGGGTTTGACCAACTCAGAACTGATGATCAACGTGCCTATGAAATTTCATGTAAGGACGTAATGGCTCCAAAAAATGTCGAGAGAAGTGAAGAATCCCTTATCGAAACTGACTCAAACGAATGGGAATGGGGATCTGAGAAAACCCTGAGCAATTATGATATTGACGAACTCTTTCTGGACCCTGGTCAACTTCCCTTTGAAGAAAGATTCAGCCAAGAATACAATATTGATCCTATCGATCGAAATTCTAAAAATAAGGAATGGGTAAGCATTCCTTGGGATCCAGAAGAGCACAAATTACCCTCGTCAACACCAAAAATATCCCACCCCATTCCTGAGCCCACCCAAGAGCTTGACTTATCCGAACCCACAAACCATAACTCTGAAGGCCCATCCAATAATCATGATGCAAATACTTTTGTGCCTTATTATGACTTTGAATTCAATTCATCAGAATTAGAATATGGTCTGTCTATCGCATCTGACATGGAAGTAGAAATTGACAATGTTGCCTTCACACTCGAGGCCTCAATTTGTATACTTTTTGAATCCTCCCCATCCTTTACCAACACTGACGATGGGATCACCCTTGTATACCCACAACTGATTGACTAGGACCAACAAGAACCACCAATTATGGATATCTTTCAGAATGATGAAGCAATAACAAAATTCATGGGGTTTTTGGAAGGCATACCAAGGAGCGATCACAAAGCAAGGTTTTCTATTGACCTAGATTGTGCAGCTTACTTCGGGGAGACTATGCAATCGTCCAGTTGCAAAAATGAGACGAATAAAACAAAAAAAGATGTATCTTTAGGTGAAAACTGCAAGGCACCTTCTGATAACAAAATAGTAAAACTAAAGGACGTATCCGAAGGTGAAAACCTCTTTGAGGCACCTAAGGATGGAGGATTGGAATTTCTTCCCGTCACATAGGTGAAATCAGCAATGTTAATTGAAGACACCACTGAAGTTAACATAGCCACACCAAAGAATCTCAAAATGGTTCTCTTAGCTGCATCCTTAATGGAGGAAGAAAAACCTAAGTTCCAAAATTTCTTCGCAAAAAGAAAAATCAACTTCGCATGGTCATATTCTGATATGTCAGGCCTAGATCTAGAATTAGTATTGCATCATCTTCCGCTAATCCCAAATATCAAACCAGTCAAACAAAAGTTTCGAAAAATGCATCCACAAATTGCATTACTTGTAAAGGCGAAACTAAAAAAGTTACTAGATGTAGGATTCATAAGGTCAATTGACTATGCTAACTGGATATCTAACATTGTTCCTATCACGAAGCCAAATGGACAAATCCGTATTTGCATGGACTTCAGGGATTTGAACAAGGCTTGCCCCAAAGATGATTTCCCACTAACCAACATAGACATGATTGTTGATCTTACAGCAGGGTATGAGATGTTATCTCTTATGGATGGTTTCTCAGGTTATAACCAAATCCGAATTGCCATGGAAGATCAACACAAAACAACATTCACTTGCCCATGGGGCACATATTGTTGGAATGTCATGCCATTCGGTTTAAAGGACACAGGCACCACTTACCAAAGAGCCATAACAACGATATTCCATGACATGATGCACATTCTAATGGAGGATTATGTGGATGAACTTTTGGCCAAGTCTTTGACAAGGAAGGATCATTTGAAAGTCCTAGACAAAAATTTTAAACGACTAGAGGACTACAAGGTTCGACTAAACCCAAAAAAATGCGTCTTTGGAGTCACTTCAGGCAAGCTACTGGGCTATATTGTTTCACGACGAGGCATTGAAGTTGATCCTGCAAAAGTAAAGGCAATATTGGACATGCCTCCCCCAAAAGGCATTAGTGAATTGAGAACACTGCAAGGCAGATTACAATCCATCTGACACTTCATCGCACAGTTTGCGGACAGATTTCAACCATTTAAGTACTTGTTAAGCAAGAGTATTCCTTTTGTATGGATAGATAAATTTCAGAAAGCATTTGACCAAATCAAAATTTATCTATTGACACCACCTGTTTTAATGCCACCAATTGAGGGCAAGCCTTTAATCTTGTATGTCTCTGCAACTACAAATGCATTGGGGGCATTACTGGCACAAAATGATTATGAAGGAAAAGAAAGGGCCATCTATTACATCAGCCGCACACTAATAGGTTATGAGTTGAATTACACAAAAATTGAACTTGCATGCATGGCAGTTTTCTTTGCCACCCAAAAAAAGAGACATTATATGCTCAGTGACCAAACACAACTAGTTGCAAAGATTGATCCATTGAAATATCTCCTAAGTCAGGCAACGTTAACAGGCCGGTTGGAAAAGTGGGTCATGATATTGAGTGAGTACGACATACAATATGTCGAGCATAAGGCCATAAAAAGACAGGTAATAGCAGATCAACTAGAGGATGCACCGATTCAAGTCACTCATCCACTAGTAACTGATTTTCTTGATGAGTCCATCTTTCACATGGAACCGACATCACCATGGAAGCTATATTTTGATGGGTCTCATACTGGTCATGGCTCAGGTGCTAGAATCTTGTTTATCACACCACAAGGGGATTCAATTCCTAAGTCATTTTGGATCGCTTTCCCTTGTACAAATAGCATTTTCGAATATGAAGCACTAGTCATAGGTCTCAAGATAGGAATTAAATGGAAAATCCAGACATTGCTCGTATTTGGGGATTCCCAGCTAGTTATCAACCAGGTGAATGATGACTATGAAACAAAGGATGAGAAGTTGCTTCCCTACAAGAGAATGGTGGATAGTTTCCTAACATACTTCCAATCGATTGCTTTTGAGAAAATCCCTAGGACACAGAATAAGGCAGTTGATGCAATGGCTACTATTGGTTCTCTCTTGGACATCCCTAAAAATGTGTCACAATTTGAGTTCTTAGTAAAACAGTTATTGATGCCAGCATATGATATACCAGAGTCAGAAATGGTTTGTGAAATTGTTGGTCCTAGTTCACCTTGGTACCAAGATATATATGATTATCTAAAATCCCAAACCTTACCGCCCAACCTTTCCAATAACCAGAGAAAGTCCTTTATCCGAAAAGTTGCCCGACATACCATCGTCAATGATACCTTATACCATCGTGGCTTTGATAACACCCTTCTTCGTTGTCTCGACACTGATGAAGCCCAAACAACTTTACGGGAAGTACATGAAGGTATATGTGGATCTCATTCGAGTGGCCCAACATTAGGTAGGAAAGTTACCAGATTGGGATACTATTGGCCGACATTAGAAAAGGATGCTCTTCAGTTTGTCAGAACATTTCGAAAATGCCAAGTGCATAGTGACCTCATTCATGCACCTGCGCAGGAGCTCAGACCGATCACTTCTCCATGGTCATTCGCACAATGGGGACTTGACCTCGTGGGCAAGATCCATCCATCTTCCTGTAATGGCCACAAATTCATAATTACTACCACTGAATAATTTACTAAGTGGATCGAAGTTGTACCCCTCACTTATATCACCGGTAAGGAAATATCCAAATTCATACTTAATTACATCATTTTCCGGTATGGGGTCCCACAGTCCATCATCACAGATAATGGAACTCTGTTTAAAAATCAAGACGTTCGTGACCTCTATGAGCGATTTCATATCTAACACCATTTTTCCACCCCATACTATCCACAAGGTAACGGCCAAGCTGAGGCGTCAAATAAAATAATTCTTCGCATACTCAAGAAGAGTGTCAATGACGCTGGCCGAGATTGGCACCTACAACTTAATCCTGCTTTATGGGCGTATCATACCAGCATCCATACCCCCACTGGAGCCACTCCATTTTCCCTGGTCTACGGATCAGAGGCCATATTGCCCATCGAGGTCAAAATTCCTTCTCTTCGAGTATCCTTGAAAGGAATGATTGATGATGAAGAGTATAGACATACTCGCCTACATGAGCTAGAAATGTTACAAGAAAGATGACAAAATGCCTTAAATCATTTACAGGCATATCAAAATCGTCTTTGTTGCAGCTACAACAAAAGAGTAATTGTGAGAAAATTTGAAATTGGTGACTTGGTCCTCATGCAGAACCCAAGAAATCAGGTCGACCATGAAAAACCTGGAAATTTTGAGCGAAATTAGCTTGGTCCTTATATCATTACTGTAGCTTTTGGTTGCGGAGCTTATCAGTTGGCTACACCTGATGGAGAACAATTGATAGAACCCATCAATAGCTTACACCTGAGAAAGTTCTACACATAGCATCCAAGAGCTTGGCTAAAAACCTGAAAATATACAAAAAACAAAAAACAAAAAACAAAAAAATGACAAAAATAGTAAAAAGAAATAAATTCATCCAAAAGTGAAAACCTGGCAAACAGGCGCTTTGGATAAGTATCATGGTGAAAACCTGGCAAATAGGCACCATGCATAGTCGATCATTGCTCTGCCATCTACTATTACTCTAACCAGTCCTTATCAACTGTCCATAATCACAATGGCCTGACACATTCATGCACTTCATCATACATCCTGTCAATTTCGGCCATGGTTAACATTTGGTTGACATCACCCCTCGCATATCATTGTCTTTTGCCCTATGGTGTGCCTATCTCCATATCATTTGGCTTGGATAAACCCTGATCTGTCTAGGGGCAAGACCTTTATCATGTAACTGCAGTGGGTGTCGCACATGATCCACACTTTGAAAAAGTCCTGAAAAAAGTCTTAAAAACTTGAAAAAGTCATAAAAAGTCTTGAAAAAACACCTAAATATTGAAAATGTCCTAAGAAAATACAAAAACATCCAAATCAATGTCGAAATCCCAAATGGAGTCAAAGTCAATGTCTATCTAGTCAATCCAATCATTCGCGTCAATCAATCTTTTGTCCAAAGTCAGAACTACGTCGTCTCTGTGCATTTGCTACGTAGACAAGATTCATCTTTGAATCCCCGAGACATTAGGTCAGTCCTTCTAGGTTTGTTAGAATAAAATCATGATTTCAAACTTTTGTCCTTTGGACAAAATCAGTGGTCATGTCGAACTACGAGGTCTCTGAGTGCACGACATAGGCAAGGCCATCAATTGATGAGCCCCTGAGGCCGCACTAAGTTAGTCCATTAAGGTTCATGGCACAAAGTTTTCACACCATTAAACTTTCTTCAAATCAAGAAAATCTTCCATCAAATCTCGAACAGGCAATCTCTCAGCAATCAGTTTCAGCAACTCTTTCAGAAAAATCAGCATGTTAGCGAGAACATGTAATCCAGCTTTTATCACGAAGATTAACCTGGAAAAACATTGGGTTCTTCTTTAGATGTGTCCTTCTGAGGAACAACCCTCGTCATTTTCTTTATGCTTTTGGATATGTCCTTCCTAAGCATCGTCAATCATCATCTGGCATTTTTGATGGATTCTCCTAACTCTGAGAATCAATCTCCTCGATATCAACGTCATTCAGGATGTGTCGTTCCTGAATCTGATATCGCTCAACATTTGGCAACCTTGACTTCGTCAACTATGGCATCTTGACATTAAAACACTTGGAAAACTTTATCTATCTTTTTAATGGTTATCATGATATTAGTTCCTTCTGTCATAGGAGCCACGACATATCATGATGATTATCCTTGTCTGTTATGATCATCGTACTAATAGTTTCTCAACAATGTCCTGACTTCAGGATTTAGAGAAGCAACAACTTAGCACGATGGCTTTTTTGTCTATTTTGACTATAATGTGACCAGTTTCTCAAAGATGTCCTAAAACACCAGGATTTAGAGAAGCAACGATGTCTCATGATTAGTCTATTTGTTGGACATGAAAAAATGACTAGGGGCAACTACGTTCCTCGTATGATTCATGGTCATTCTCATTCGTGACTGTTGATCTACGTGATGATTCGACCTTGCACACTATTGATTTACGTCATATCATAGTGTTTATCAGTCATCATGTCATTTTCGCCCAATGATGATTAAAGAGAAACAACTAGACTAGCACTATAGCAAGATTTTGAAGGATTTGTTATTTTCTTCCACACTAACACCATCTTTTTCTCCGCATTAACATCCATCTTTGTCTTCTCTTCTCTCATCTTCTGATAATATCCTATGACATACACAAAAACAAAGTTGCATACATGATAGCACAAACATCTCATATTCACATTTCACATCTGCATAATTCAAGCACCATAATTCACATTGCATTTACATCCATCATCATAACAAACATCATTGCATTAACATATAGGAATCATAAATATCATTGCATTAACATATAGAAATCATATACTCATACATTAGAACACTACATAATCACATCCATAATTGCATTCATAACATAATATCCATGCATCTCATAACATCATAAAGGCATCATACAACATGAAACCACTATCACACATAGAATCATATAGGCTACATCAAAAAACTGCATCGCATATATATAATCTCAAAAAAAAATCTCACAGGATAAAGTCACAATGATATCCCAAAAATGGAGCTCGCAGGCTCAAATATCAAAAACATATCAATGTCTACAACAAAGTCCTAGGAGGTGTCTCCTCCATCTCGAGGTGGTGAATCCTAGGGTGGTTGTGGTTGATCAACCGCGTGAAAGGTAACCGAGATGGGAGTGGCACTCTGCGTCTGACTCTGTGATCCTGAGGGATCAGTAACGGGAGGTTGACTTTGCCCTGTTTGTTGTCTTGATGACACTGATCTATGCCCATGCTCTGGCCTGTGACTATAACCTGATGAATTTTTATGAGAAATATGTGATCTATGGCCTGATGACCACTCTGATGTAGTGGGCCCCCCATCACTGGTATGACTATTGCTGTGTGACCTGCTACTGCTATGTGTCTGGGTACCACTACCTGTCCTGCTATAAGATCGGGACAAACCTGGGTCCCGTCGCTCTGGTGGAACAGCCTGCTCATATAAAGCCCTGTATCGGCCCCTGCTCTTTGCTATCCTGGCCAACTCTTGAGCCATATCCCATGTCGGTCCAAAGCATAACTCTGCAAACTCTAATATCCACCACTTTGACTCCTATCGCCGGATGACAGCCTGATCCCTCTCAACCCAGGTAACCTCCAACTTTGCTGCCAAGGCCTTTTTCTGAGACAAGGCCGCATCGTGTCTGCTCTGAAGATCAAAAATCCTCTGATCAATGGTGGCATCGATAGGAAAAATGGGTGATTTTTCACCCTCCTCATCCCCAGAGATCATCCACTCCCACAGTCTCTAGTCTGTCTCATCCTCCTCCTCCTCCTCCTCCTTGTCTCTCTCCTCATTCCTCTCCTCCGCGATCCGGATCTCCTCCACATCTATATCAAGGGGTTGTCCCCCGACAAATGGATCCTCCTCTGACTCCTACTCTCCACCCCTAACCACCTCCTCAACCCTCACCTCCACCTCCTCCTCACCACCTCTGACCTCCTCAGCCCTCACCTCCTACTCTCTCTCTTCACCCTCCTCTCGAATGGGTGACAATGGTGCAGCACCCACTCTCTGCCTAACTCTCTTAGGCTGCCTCCGCCCTTTGTCATCTCTCCTCCTCCTGGCGCCCCTGCCATCTCCCCCATCTCTACCCCCGACACCTCTGTCATCCCTACCTCCATCCCTACCACCTTGACCTCTCCTCTGTACCCGTGGGATAACTGATCTCTGGTCAATAGGCGGTGGACCATCTAAATCTATCAATGGAATGGGCCGGTGAATCTGCCACCAGGCATCGAACTCGGTAGATGTACCTGCATCTGCTGGACCACCTCTCCACACCCACTAAACTGCAACCAGGCAGTCTACCTACTGCTTGGCCACTATCACTGAAATGGGTGGCCCTCACATGGTCTCTCTGGAAGACCGTGCATACTCTGTGGTGCCTACTGGCACATCCTGCTGCTCTCCAAACTGCCATAGTACCTGCTGGGGTAGGTACATCTCAATAATCCATTGAGTTTGTACAGTACGGCCAATCAAATAATGGAACTATCTGCAAAAGGATAAATTCCCATCCTCATCGGACCATTGACCACAATCTTTGTACGACCTCCCGACAAAACTGACCATCGTATCAATCTGATGATGCCAGTACCTAGTATCTCCTACACAAGTCTGGCTAACTGACCCCACATAAAGGTAAACATACGACATCCCATCACCTAGCTGTTGAATCTACACCGATGGTCGAAAAATGAGAATGCGCTCCCATGCCCAGATCATGAGTAAGGTAGTACCGCAACTGATACTGTGACCCTGGTGGTAAACAACCTCATGTAGCTGATGATAAAGCATGGTCAACAAGCAAGGCCCCAAGGCAAAAACTGTCCTATGTGATCGCATCCAAACAAGTACATCCCCCCATCTAATGGGAAATCCGTGACCACGGTGATCCAGAATCAATATTCCAACAATCAAGGTCATAAGCATGGCATCCCACCTGGGAAACCGGTCGGCTACGACATCCCAACCAATCTTATAACCATCCATTCCCAACGGGGCACCATCGGCATCCTCATACGTCTCTGATAGGGCCTGCCGCCCTAGGTGCGGATCATAAATAACTCTCTCTCCGCTAATCGGAATGCAGAGAATGCAGTAGACATCCTTTAAAGTCACCGTCACCTCTCCAATAGGTAGATGAAATGAACAAGTCTTTGAGTACCACCTCTCATAAAGCGCTGTCAGCAAACCCTTGTTTGCCCAAATAATGGGCATATAGGTAATGTAGTACAGACCTAGGGCCATCAATCACTGTCTCTGCCTATCACTCAAATGATATTGGAAGGCGTATGTCCCCGATCTGAACTCTCGGGTGTAAATGGGCACAAGCCGACTCTGCACAAGTAAAGACAGGGATTAGCACATATAGAACAACTTTGTTGAAAGGTTATTACTATTGGGAAATCAAGGGTGAATCTAAAACTAATCTCGGCACAAGGTCAACAAACGTCAACTCTAGTCAATTGCAATTGTGTCACATTGACCACAAATGCGTTACAATTTGTCAATTGCGGCTCTACACATGACACTTGCGTTGCAATATGTCAAATGCGTCGTTTTGGCTAGAAAATGCGCAACCCAACAACAAATGCGTCGTTTGGCATGACAATTGCGTTGCGAATTGGCGAATAAGTCATCGGGAATAACCATTACGTTGTGATTTGGCGATTGTGTCATTTGACCTTGCAATCGTGTCGCAATATGGAAGATGCGTCATAAATGCCTCGCTTGCGTCGCAACCTAGCGATTGCATCGTTTCCCCTTATGAATGCGCAATCAAATAGGAAACCCTAACCTACCTGTCGCACTTGTGTCGCGACACAAACAAATGCGTTGAACGCAAAGGCGTTTGCAGTTTATGCAACATCATTTGCGTCACAACGCATGTGTTTCCCCCCTAAAACCCTAATAAATGCATTAAATTCAAAATTTGACAAAAGGGATAGGGTACTTACCGATGCCTCTGTGCCCTCGGGTCGTCAGAATGTCTGCATGTGATATCCACGGTGTGTAGTCACTGGGATCACCATCATCGCTCTGAGCTCTGATCTCAAAATTTCTATATCACAAATGAGAAAATGACACTTGGATTGACCTTTTCAACCTATTTATAGGCTGAAAATTAGGGTTTTGGCCTAGTAGGTTGTACTGGAGGCTCATTTGACCACCTTTGATTGGCATTTTGGCTAACTCAACGTCCTCCATTTCTGAATCAGATCGCGTCGTCATTTTTCTGGTCATTATTTGACTTAATCGAGATACTTTCCAAATTTTTCTGACCCCAGGTCAAAATTCAAAAAAATTCACGAGGGTGCATAGGCATTCTGTACCTTCATTGGGGCATATTTTGGACTTGTTTTCTTTTCCACAATGCGACAAGCTGCATTATGACAAAGAGGGGTAAATGTAGACACCTAAAAATGACCTAGGCCTACGACCACTATTTTACCATTTTTTGTCCTAGCATAATTATGACATTTTAATTATGTTCCTAACCCACCTTCAACTATTAATTAAATAATTCATAATTATTTAATTAATTCATAACCTTTTATTCTTCCTGATTATTAAATAAATAAATCATATTTATTTAATGCATCACTAATTATCTAAAGTCAACTCATAATTAAATATAGTTCTCATTTTATTTAATTAATTTGTGTCATTAATGTCCTCCTGATTATCAAATAAATATATTTTAAATGTATTTTTTCAATATGTCACTAATCCCTAAATCCTCTCTTTTAATTAAATAGATTTGCTAATTTATTTAATTAATTAACCACTTCTTCTAAATTAAATAATTATTTTTAATTATTTAATTACCGTATGTGACACTTCTTTATTTTTATTTTTATTTATTTAAAAATGTCTCACATAGTTAATTGATTCTTCTTTTAGTAATTAATTTTAAAATCAATTACTTATTATCTCACAAAATCCATATTTTGAATTAATTTAATTCAAAATGGAAATATTCTTCTACAAATCAAGTAATTTCTAAAATTACTAATTTTATAAAATCCCATCCTCTTGTCTTCTCATTTTATCTCAACTGTCACATTTATTCTTGATTTATTTCATTTAATTAAATCTTATTCACACATTTGGGGATTTTTCCCTAACCCTGATTGAGAGTTTCCATTTTGAATCCTAACCATTGATTCTAGGGCATTTTCTCAATCTCTCATCTCATCCGTCCGTGCAAAATTGCATTTTCTATAAAATGACAATTTTGCTCTCATTTCAAAGATCTTGATCTTGAATTTCTTGAAATTACTTTTAGTTGTCTTGAATTCTAGATAATTAGAATTGAATACTTGCATTTAGGATTTCTATTTGCATAGTTAATAATTTATAAATCCTTCAAATCTTGTTTAGGTCTAGACATATTTTGATAGTTTTCTCACACACACAAACTGAGGGCTTCTATGTCATTATCAAGCAAGCTTAAGGAGGTAAAATGGAAATGAGCCATGGAGGAGAGAAATGGGTGAGACTATTCTAGTCTCATTCCTTTTCTCATCATTTCTCCTTTGCATTCCATTGTTTGTTGGATTTTATTTGATATATACATGCATTTATAGACTAACAAATCTGTTTTGCAGAAATCCTTCATTACAGAAACAATAATTGAACCGAAACCCCTTACAAACATCCAAGAACAAATTATAAAAAATCATCTTGTAATTTCTTATAAGAGATTGTGAGATAACCAAAACAATCTCATTGTCCCTCCTAAATTCAAACAAGTATACAAAGCTAAAAAGAAAGTTGTTGAACAACCTCTTGTTATTTCTTTCATTCCTCCCAAGGAAGAGAAGTAACCTATGATTGACAAACCCAATCTTACACAAATTGAAATTGACAGTAGATTTATATGAAATCAAAGTGCTAGAGAGAGTAGGTGTATACGTTGTGCTATTGCTCATATATTACAAACTAATGAAGAAAATAACAACATAGAAAATCAAAATATGAACTTACCTAAAGCAATGCATGATGATTTTATAACCTCACTACAACATAAACAAGAACCTTCGAGATACATTATCATTCGACCTCCTATTGTGATTAATCTATATGATGACATTGAAATTGCTAAGATTGATGAACATGTGCATAACAAATTAAACACATTATTCTCTTCTATGATCTTAAATAACAAATCCCCTAAAAAGGGTGTTGAACTTGGTGCTTCCCCTAGTTTGGCACTTGTTTTTTTCCCTTTGGCTAGTTGTCTACCTTCCATTTATACAGACTGAGATTGGGATGCACACAACTTGCTATAGGTTGAATCGCATATGCCTTACTAGTCTTTTTTTGTTTCATGTTCTTGTATGTGATTGCATGTGCATAATGTGATCCCTCATGATGTTTCTCTTGATGTATCTCTCTTTTTGTGCATTCATCTATATGTATATACATTCTTCTCTATTTTATAAACATATTATTCTTTTTCATTTGTCTTGTGTTTTCCTTTTAGGGATGACACAAGGCATCGAGACATTTAGGTCTCTTCCATGTTGACCCAAAAGCTTTTCCTTTATCTTTTCTTTGTCTTGTGTTTCCCTTTCAGGGATGATGCAAGGCATTGAGACATTTAGGTCTCTTCCATGTCGACTCGAAAGGATTTTTCTTTTTTTTCACTCTCTTTGTGTCATTCTTCCAGTTCTATGAGTATTTGGGGAATGATGACAATTCCAAGCTCTAAAAACAACATTGTAGCAAAGACATACTGACTCTGAATCCATAGATCCCTTATGTATTCTTGGGAGCAACCCTTCCCTCCTTGTCCATGACATAGCTTTATTTCGGAAACATATGACTTCACATAGGGTTTTCCAAGGAAAGCTCTCAATTATTAGGAGAAAACATTGGATTCTTTAAAGCAGTTGCTCATAGCAGTGGTGTTAGCAACCACTTTAAAGTGGGGGCATACATCGATGACATCTTTTGAAATTTGGCATATTTAATGGCGTGATTTTATTTTTTCTTGTGAAATGTCCTTTTCTTGGTGGTGTCATTGGGTTTGATGTCCTCCAAGAGTGTGATATTTCTAAGAGTACAATTTCCCTTAGTGGCATTGATGAAAATGAGGCATCCCATAAGTGTAAATTTGATATTCTTGACTTGTCCTCTCTTGGAGACATTAAGCGTGATGTTCCCTAAGAAGAAGACCTTACATGAACGAAGAAAAATCCCCTTTAACAAAAACTTATAGACATAACATTCAAAAGCATAGCATTGTAGTGCCTTATCGAAGTTTTCAGGAGGATAAATTTGATATGGTATGGGAGGCTAATATAATTCTCTCATTTTTCACCTCATTGGGATAACTCACATAGTGGATGGCCTAAGGTTCCACTACCCCACTGAGCACTCAGGTTATGGAAAATAGACTAGATGTGTTCCACATCACGTTGGACCGTGAAATCTTTATCCTTTTTCATGGAAAAATAGACTAGTTGTGTTCCACATTGTGTTGGACCATTGAAGCTTGATCCATTTTCTTGGAAAAACAACCACGTTCCACATTATGTTGGAATGGTCGAAGCTTGATCCTTTTGTTTTCCTTTGCTTTTCTTGGTCTTTGATAGGGTATGACTATATATCTTTGTTATTCCTACATACTTAAGTGTCTTGAATGTATACTTTAGTGTGAGTTTTTCATGGTGGAAAACTCTCACTAAAGTGGGGGCAAAATGTAGCATTCAAAAAAGTAACCCTTTTTCACGCATAGTTTGGGAATGAATAATTAATGATAAAATGTACTTAATTGTGCTTTATTTAGGGTGTTGTAAAGTGTTTTCTTACACTTTCACATTAATCTAGGGCTTAAATAATTAATTGATGTTAATGGGCCCCTTTAATTCAATCCAAGCCTTATTTATTGCATTTTTCAAGGATTTATCCCAACAATCATTAATAATATTGCATAACATTTAACTTCGCAAGGTTTGAGTCCTAGAAAATTGTGCTAGGATCCATTCGCCACTTTGGGAAAATGGGTCCTCCTTACCTAGGACACCTTTTTAAAACATATTTGTGATGGGATTTTAGTAATATTTCACTTCTCGAAGCTTGGTCCTAGAAAACTATGCTTGGACCCATTCGCCCAAGGTGGCGACCAAGTCCTCCTTACCTAGGACACCCCTTTTTAAACTTATTTGTGACAGGATTATAATGATTTTGAATCTTAGATCTAATTTCAGCTTGGATTATTTTAATTTTGGGGTTAAATCCTAGATTTAATATAAATACAAGGCTAATTCACATAGTTTCACCTAGCAAGTTCAAGTAATCATTAGAGCACTTTCACAAGAGCATTGTAGAGAATTTTCAAGAGTATTTTAAGGACATTCAAGGGTAGATTATTGAAGTTTTATTGCAGAAATTCAAGGTCATATCATCATGTCAAAGGCATAGTGCATCAAGCATGTTGAGCTAGTGTGTTGATGTAGTATATAAGATCCAAGTTAAGCATTGTTTCACCTCCAATTCAAGATCAAGATCTACATTATTCATGGCCATTTCATGTTAGATATTTGATTTACATTCCAAGACATTATCCAAGGTACCATTTCTCATGTTTCATGTTCATGTTTCATTTTTTCATCATAAGTTTTGATTACCTAAATGGGGTTTGACCAAGGAAAACCCCTATTCTCTAATAATCAATGTTTTTTTTCTTCTCCTTTGATGTGTGATTGCAAGGTCTTATGTTGAAGATCAAGTGGAGAACAAGATTGAATAAAATTTGTCAAAGTTGAAAAGTTATAAAGTTGTCATCTACATTGTAAGATCATGGAAAGAGCTCTATAGGATTTGTTTTAGACTTTCAAGAGCTAGTCACATGGGAACTAGAAGTGCAAAAATTGAAGTACAGAACCTGGAAGTCAATTTTTAGAAACCCTAATAGGGACCCATTCACCACTTTGGGTGAATGATTCCTCAGTGAGCTTAAAACAACACATTTTTAGCAAGGTACACATTGTGTTAGCCTCTCAAAATCTCCCTTATTGTGGTTATAACAATTAGGATTGATTTTGGATTGTTATTTGCATCATATCATACACATAATTGTATGTTTCATAGAAAAAATTAGTGGTTCATCATCTTGTTGGATAGTGTTGGTGAACCCTATTTTTATATGAAACATAATGGTGAACTTGACTTATTGAACATTGTAGTTTTCTTAATTTTGGAGCCTTTATTCTCATCCTAGGTTAGATCTTGCATTCATTTGCACTCATTTGCATTGAATTAGATCTCATTTATGGTGTCTTACTTTGCATACAAAATTGCATTTCATCTAGGGTTTTAGAATTGCATTGTTTTGCATTCTTTTAAATCTAAAAAATAAAAAAATAAATTAGTCATCTTGCATTTCATTTAGATCATATAAATTTTCATTTGAAAATTAAAAAAATTATATATCAAACTAGGTATTTTCATTCATTATTTCATCACCTTTTCAAATTGCATTTCATAGTACATTTGCAACAATTTGAAACTGAAAGTTACTATTACAGACCTGAAACTAAAACTCATTGCAAAAAAGCTTAAAAATCAGTCAAAAATAGTTCAAAAACCCTCATCTAGGATGCATTCGCCCAAAGTGGTAAATGAGTCCCCGATCAAGTGTTGATCTAAATTTTTTGGAATCTAAAATATTTGTTGTATGCTTCTATTTTTTGTTGTTACATTTTGTTTTAGTTTTCTAATCTTCTATTTCATTAAATTCATTGAATCTAGCTTAATTTGCTTCATTTATTGCATTTTAAAAATTCAAAATTACATTTACACCATTTCATTTTTAGTTTATTGCTTAGTATAATCAGTAAATTACCTTCTTCTAAGTCTAAAAATCTGAAAATGGACAAGTGTTTTGACAATGTATGGAATTCTTTGTTCTCTTTGGTTGATGTTTCAACTTGTGTTTTTTGCAATGAAACTAATACAATTGAACCTACTAATGCTCACTATAAGATAGAAAATTATCGTCACTATGGTTTAGGACCTAGAACAATAAACTTTCTATACTCCACATTCAAGGATGCCCTAGAGATCTCACCCCAAGAGTGGAATAGAGGTAAGAGATCTATTGGAAGGGTGTCCTAGGGTCTGATTATGAATTAATGAGGGATTCACCACCAAGATAGGGCTTGAAAAAAATGAAATGCAAGATCTAATGCTTAACCCTAATATGATGCAATACTTCACTAGATTACCTAAAAATGTATATAAATCAAATTAGAGAACTGCAAGATGAAATGTGTGCACCTAGAAACCTAAAGAAGACTGAATGAAGCTTTTAAATGCTAAAAAAATTGAAATTTTGGCCTTTTGGGACTCATACACCAGTCTGGGCATTTCAGTCCCAAATCAAGGTTTTTGGTTTGGAACAAGTTTCTTGAAAAAGGGTATCTAGAACTGGAAAAATCTAGAAAAATTCTTGTAGTGGGACTCATATGCCACTTCTAGCATATCATTCCCATTCCACTTTTCTAGGAATTCATAGTTCAAATCTATACTCCAATCTCTGCTCTTTCCTTCCAAACTGATTTCCAAATCCGTAACCTTGATTTTGGACCTATAGATGACTTTTTGTGAAGATAGCAACCTTGAAAATGGGGGGACAACTCCAACAACTTTCTCCAATCTTGTAACCTAATCTCTAAGGGATCTTCAAGCTCCAAGACACCTAGATCTATAATCACACATGTAGAGAGAGAAAAACTTGTTGATTTGTCAGTAAATGGGGGTTTTGCTTGGTCAAACCTCTTTAAGGTAATTAAAAAAATTGATGAGATAATGAAATAAGGACATGAAACATAAATAATGATACCTTGAATGATGTCTTGTAAATATGCAATCTAACATGAAATGCCCATGAAGGATGTAGATCTAGATCTTGGGATAAGTGTAGAAAAATGCTTGACCTTGGATCTTGAATGCAACATCACAACACTAGCTCAATAACATGATTGATCCTTGATATACTTGACATGATGATGGATCTTTAATTGCTACAACAATTGATGAAGAATTATGCCCTTGAATGCCTTATAAATGATCTTGAATGTTATCTAGATGATCTTGTGAAGTCTTGGAATGCCTTAACTCTTGAGTGCTTGACTTGATATCATGAATTCTTATATGAAATAATGATTTGAGGCCTTTTTTATATAGTAAATCCATTTAATATCCTATTAATTAGATCCCACAAGTTGACATTCATGAAATTTGAACTTAAAACCCAGATTTTTTTCGCTCAAAACCCTAAAAAGGGGCCGAATGGGACTCATATGCCACACCTGGCATATGGGTCACACAAGGCCTTTTTAGAGAGAGAAAATTCTTGTGATTGAAGAAATTAAGTTGATTTGTTGATATTGTCAGGATTTTGATTGAAATATGTCTTGGGATCTGCACAATATAGGGTCTTAGGGGCCTATTAACGATAATATAAAGGCTATAAATGAAAGAGGCACAAAAATTCAATGTGAAAGTATGAATAAATACACTTTACAACATTATGTTAACGCAAAATTAGGTCTTTTTAGCTTAAAAGGTTCCTAAACGCATTGTGAAACACATTACAACACTAGATTAGGTCCATTTAGTTTACAAGCCTCCTAAATTTAATGTGAAATGATAAATAAATACTTTACAACATTAAATCAAGGAAAGGTTAGGTTTGTTTAGCTTAAAAAGGGCCTAAGACCTAATCACAACACTAGATCAAGGCAACCTTAAGTTCCTTTTAACATTACTGTAGTGTGGAAAATTGTATGCTCTTGAAAGTAGTGCAATTTCACACTTAATTTGGACCCATTTTAGCACCCTTGCATTAAATAACCCTTTAAATCATCATTAATAGGCCCCTAAGACCCTTTAATTTGTATCTCAAGGCTTATTTTAGCTAAAAACTTGACAAAATCATCAAAAATAATTAAAATTTTAACAACACACCCTAAAAATCTAGGGTGGGACTCATACGCCACCTTGGGCATATGAGTCCCCCTAGGTGGGACCCATACGTTAGGGCTAGTGTATGAGTCCCATTTGAAGCTTTTTTAGGGTTTGGGTAGGAAAATCACCTTTTTAATTCAAATTTTTGGTTGATGTCAGCTTTTGAGATCTAAATAATGGTAAATTAGGTGTTAATACCTATAAAATTAAGATTCTAAGTAATTATTTCATCTAAGAAAGCATTTTCAAGAGCAATTTCAAAATACAAGTGTTCAAATTCTTCAAGTATTCTTTCACAGGAGCATTCAAGTTTCAAAAGCAAGCAAGGTTGAAGTCTTGGAGCAACATTAAAGTGTTTTTGTAAGTATTCAAGGTCACCTTCATTCAAGATCTAGCATTGTCAAGGGTTGATCATGGTTGTCTATGGTGAATAATGATGGATTATAGGTTGGGGAGATGCAACTAGCCATCAAGCCATGCCTAATGACTTGTTTCCTAAGTGATTCCATCCTCCATTATTACTTTGTATTTAGCCTAAGGAAGGTACACTCATTATTAGGGATCATTTGGGTGATTAGAGATCTCTCAAAGTGAGTCACTCATCTTCATATGTCATTCATGCGTCTTATTCTTGCATATTAGAATAGGGTTGCATTAAATTTTTGATTTCCTAATCTTAGAAACACTTAAGGTTATGGTTTACATTCCTATTTACATGCCTATTTCATTGTTTCTATCAATGTTTAATTACCAAACTAGGGGTTTGATCGAGGAAAACCCCCCATAAGCAAATCAAGTTTATATTCTATTTTGTAGGTCTTTTCCTAGATTCAGATCTGAAAATCAATTTGGGAAAGAAGAATAGGTGTTGAAGTACAGATCTGAACTTTGAATTCTTGAAAAATTGAAATGAGACTGATATGCCAAAAGTGGCGTATGAGTCCCACTATAGGAATTTTTCAAGATTTTTGTAGATTCAAATATCATTTTTCTAGAAACTTGTTCCTGAACAAAAACCCAAATTTGGGACTGATATGCCCAGACTGGCATATGAGTACAAGTAGGTCAAAATTTTAATTTTTTCAATGTTTTAGATCTCATTCAAGTCTACTTCAGATTTCCAAGTGCACAAATTTCACCTTGCATATTTTTGTTTTGATTTTCATGCATTTATTGGTCATTTAGTGAAAGATTGCATCATATTAGGGTTAAGCATTTTGAATTACATTACATTTGTCTTTCCAAGTCCTAACTTGGTGGTGAATCCCTCATTAGTTTATAATCAACCCCTAGGACAACCCTATTTCAAGTTCTCTTTCTCCTTTGCATACTTGAGATTGAGATCTCTAGGATTTGTCCTTGAATGACAGTGTTGAGTTTTGTTATTCTAGGTCTCAAACCCTATAACCCATACAAAATTCTTCCTTTCATTTTGGTGAACTTGCATTTGAACATCATAATTCTAATTTGGAGTGCATTATCATCCTAGATCTTGCTTGCATTAACATTGCATTATGGTTTGCATTAGTTAATTGGCATTCTAGAGTTTCTAAGATTTTCCTTAATGAAAGTGCATATAGCTTACATTTTTGCACCTTAAATTATTGAAAATCATACAATATATGCATTTACATTTAGGTTGCAGATCATACAACATAAAAAGAATAAAAATCACTTCAATTTTTTTTATTTATTTTTTTAAATCCTCACTGGGACTCATACGCCCCTCTAGGTGAATCAATCCTAGTGCTGATTTTGAATTACATTTTCCAAAATTTAAAGCTTTGTGTTTGTGCTCTTGTTTGTTGTTAAAATCTTTTTTCTTTAGTTTGCATAACTTTTGTTACATTCAAATAATTAGAATTAGCATTATTTACATTCATTGCAATTGTGGATAGAATTAGATTAGATTATATTTGGCATACATTAGAAAACAAAAAACAAAACCCCTCTTGCAAACCTCTTGGAGAAAGAATAGTTATTTGACCATTTGAAATCTCTTTTTCCAAGCTAGACTAACCCTCAAGCCTTTTAGTAGTGATGACTTTGATATGTTAGATGAAGCCCTTGAGGAATTCATCTCACAAGGTTCATCCACTAAGGCTTGTTATGATGAACCAAAGCCAAGAGAAGTTAACGTGATTCAACCTCAACTTATCCTTTACCCACCTTCACGCAAACCTCAACCTAAAAACAAACCTAAATTTACTCTTTAACCACCTAAGAACAATGTTTTTCAGCAATCCAGTAATAATACCATTTCTCATACATACAACACTCGAAACAATCCACAACCAAAACAACCAACTCCGACAACCTTACCTTTGCCTAATCCCATTTTTTCTAGTGCTCCTTGTTTAACTTCGCATAGGAGGGAGTATGATCTTGTTGAACAACTTAAAATACTCCTACAAAGATATCCCTATGGGACCTAATTTAGTATTCACCTAATTATCACATTGTGTTTTAAATAGTTTTACAACACGTAGTGGTTCCCCTCAGTACAAATGCAAATGATGTGGAAAATCTAAGACAAGGAATGAACACAGTTAATGTAGACATTACCTTTCATCAACATGAGCTACCTCCTTTGGAATTAAGAAATAAAAATGATGCCTCCATGATAATAGTCGTCTACAACATATTAGAAATAAAAAGAACCCATATTGACAATGGTTTCACTCTTAATGTTTGTAGTGTCACACTTTTGGATAAACTCGGTGTGGATAAGTCAAAAATTCAACTTGATTCCTTGTTGATTTGTGGATTCAATAACATAGGAAAAAAACCATTGGGTGTGATTACTTTACCTATTACAATTGGAAAGGCTACCTTGTAGACCCCTATTCATGTAATTCCTGATAATCTTTCATATAACCTTCTTTTAAGGTGACCTTAGATTCATGAAATGCATGCATTTCCTTCAACTCTTCATCATATAATGAATTATGTCCTCAGCAATAGGGTATATCAAATTAAAATAGGCCTCGAGCCTAAAAGTTTTCCGCAAGTTGAAAAAGGAACAAGAAGTTCTCTGAACACATTGATTCCAACATCGAACATAGAACCTATAGAAGAGGACAAACAAGAAACAAAAATAGTGTCAAATTTATTAGACAATGATTGGGGTTCCTTCGAGTTCAAACCTTCATTTATGGGAGAATACATAATCACAAGAAAAGAAGATGAAAAAAAGAAGAAACCAATGGTTATGTCAACACAAAATTCAAAAGAAAACTCACAAGCATCTACCTCATCTACCCTTGAAGAAGATACAAACCACACAACAATATTTGATGAGATAGATTACCAACAACCTCCAAACTCGAAAGAAATGGAAAGGCTTTATGGGAGAGGTTATGAACTTATGAAGCAATTGGGTTATAGTGGAAAATAATGTGGAAAGAAAGAGAAAGGCATCTATGTTCCTATTGAGCCTAACACATAAGAAACAAAAAGTGGTTTGGGATATTGTCCTTCTAAGATAACGCAAGAAAAAAAATACCCTCGTTAAACATCAACATCATTATGTTTAAACCTAAAATCAATCTCACCTTGAAGCACCTTGAATTTCTGGACATGAATTGTGAACCATTTGTTACCTATTTTTTCTTTTAGCTCAATCAGGTAGAGTTGGAAAATCATTTACAATTAAAGAAGAAAGGTATACATAAAAATTCTACTAGTGTTCATTATTGTGTGCAATGAAATTTGTTATCTCCTAGTATGCAAAACTAACTAAAAAATGAAAAATAAAAAACAACACTAAACCACCTCAAGCTTGGGTTGCATTAAACACAAACAAAGGAAAGATAAAACAACAAAGTAGATATACCTTTTTCATGTGTTGATCCTTGGTTGGCTCTTGATGATATTTTAGATGTGTGATCCTTGTATGATATGCTTGTGATGACAATGGTAGTTAGGTGATAAATGAGGGTGGATGGATGCAATAATGGCTAGGTGGAAAATGCAAAATACAAGAGAGTTGCAATAATAATGACTAAATGGCTTGTGAGCATACATTTTACAATAAATGCATCAACTCATAAAATCACTAGATTTCCAAACCCTTTAATGAATGAAGAGGGGGGTATTTATAGGAGAAATTGAATTCTCTGGTCAAGATTGAGCCACCATGGCCAAGATGGAGAACTATGGTGAGTTGACGACTCACAAGCCCTCACATCTTTCCATGTGACGGGTGAAGTGTCCAAAGGACAAGGTGAGATGACAAGGATACAAGTGAGGTGGAAAAGGCCATGAGGATTCTATGAAGGTAGAGGTAGTGGTTTGTAATGCCCTCTAGGACGTTGCTCGTTTCTCTCCTTATGATTATCGATAGAGTAAATTCTATTAGGCACTCAAAAATAAGCTTATCACTCTTCCAACTTGACAGTAGTCAAAGAAGAAGGGATTTAATCATGTCGTAGAGTTAGCTGACTATCACTTAGACATGCAGCAGATGGATGCCAAAAGTTATCTATGAGATTTGGATGGCTTTTGCCAGTAGCATAAAAGCCATGGAGTCAATGGTAAAAAAAAAGTTTTTTTTTTTACTCCTGTTTTGTCTGTAGTTGTCTGACATGGAACAACAAATTCCAAACTGGATTTTTTATTTTATTTGATAGTTGATGCAATAGACTCTCATTGGATGTATCATTTCAAAAGAAACCTCTGATTGGAGAACTGTTAAAACAAATCACATTTGCCTTTATTCTTCCTGAATTTAAGAAGGTTCCAAGCGGTGGAAACAGGGCCTACTAAAAAAAAAGCTGTGAAAACATAGAAAAAGAGGGAGCTTCTTCTGCCTGCAATTAGAAGATTAACCTTTCCTGGGTCTAATCTTCCTGAATTTAAGAAGGTTCCAAGCGGTGGAAACAGGGATTAGCAGAATAGTAGACTGGTTGTATATTTGATCAGCAGGAGTACCTTGTAGTGTTGTGAGCTAAAGTTGCTGGATTTGCTTTCAGATTGGTTGTTTTGTTCACTGTGACTGCTGTCACTACTTGTGTGGCTGAACATTGCCTGTGTGGTTGAATACTACCTGTTTTTGTTTTGCGGTGTTTTTGTGTTGAGGCACAATCTCGACTTGGCTCTGTATTTGCAATCTGAAGATTTTAATAAATTCCGAGTTTCTATTCTCTTTCAATTATTTTCAAGTTTCTGATGTGTAACTCTGGTTTGCAGGAGTTTGTTGGTTTTTTCTGATCCACTCCAGCTACCGCATCAATTTACTTCACAAGTATTCTAGTTTATCCCCGAAACTGATAACAAACAATTTGATGTAAACAGATCTATGGACCTGCAAGAAGCAACTCTATTTCTATATCCATAGCCATAGCCACAACTATCTTCTAAGTTATTCAGATATTTTCTCATAAATTCTCTACTCCCAGCGTCTTTGAATGCTCTAATACTAAATTGATACAGACAAATCTTTGAACCTGCAAGTTAAATTCCAAAAGATAACCCTGTCCTGGTAATCATTACTCAAGGCTATGAACAGTATCCAAACAACAGAAGTTAATGAGGAAGAGTCATGTTAAACTTAACGCAAAGAAGATACAGCCAAGTTTTAACTCATGATCTAACAAATGAAGCAAAGAACGCAGCTTATAGGAAGATTTACTGCAGCAAATAATCTACACACAGCATAGTTAATATTCTGTTTAGATCAGAAAGTAGGAATAAATACAAACTGTCAAACTCTCTCCATTTTTCCCATCTTATCAAATGCATTCCCAAAAAGAGGAAAAAGACGTCCACGCAGTAGCAAATTCCTAGTCGAACTCTCTAAGATTAAAAAAAAAGCTAATCAAACTTTTAATTTACATTTGCATCCCCTTTCCCAGAATAGCAGGGCAGTTTCAACCACTACTGTTATTAGAAAGTCAATTTCCTGATTCAATGGTGAACAGTTTACATCACAATTTAGGAAGTTGACTGCAATGTGGAACTACTCTGATCCTTTCTTGCA